>JAHWFP010174271.1:61737-74215 GCA_023313725.1 Lithobius niger | reverse complement strand
CTTGAATGGAATATGAATTATCGAGATTCCCACTGCGGACTTGAATGAAATATGAATTATCGAGATTCCCACAACGGGCTTCAACAGAATAAGGATTATCGAGGTTCCCACCTCAGATACACACACACATAAATAAAGAACCAAATATTACGATCTTTTATATAGATTAGCAACTTAGTGAACAACAGACCTTGCTAACTCCGCCCCATTTCCTATTCTCTTGCTCCATGCACGCCCCCCCCCCCCCTTATTCCCGAAAAAGTAAGAAGACCGAAAGAGTGGTCAGGACCGTTATCTTCGTCGTAAGATTGTTGCTTGCAGGCAGTAAACAGACAGTTTATGTAGCAGGAGTCCGCACTCTCAACATAGTTTCCAAATTATCAGTACACTCTTCGTGCGAAAGCCAAGCTGAAGGGGACACACGTGCTAAGTATTAGAAAGGGACACACGCTAACGTAGGTTCGACATTACTGTTTCTGTGACGAAAATAAACAAAATGGTAGCGTAAATCAGCTCGATTATGGATTAACAATAAATAAATTATTAAAAGACACGGAGCCAAAAGCTCATGCGATAAGAATAAAATACTAACTAGCTGTACCCGCGCAGATCATCTGCGCATGCGCGAGCGAAATACTATACTGAGCAGCTTGACTTGAAAACGCTCTTTTGTTCTCCCGCACCCCTTGCAACACCCCCCCCCCTAATAACACTCCCCCTTGTGTGTGGTCTACGCCCCTTCCCTGGACACCGGGGTGGTATTTTGTGGTTGATTGCCTGTTTGCCTGTTTCTCCGTATTGATACCCACGCAGAGCATCTGCGTACGCACCAGCGATATATTATACTGGGCAGAATGACATGAAACGGTCCGCGAACTCCCATCCCCGACCCCCCGCACCCCTTGCCCTCCCATCTGTTCCCTCGTCCCCCCCTACACTTCCCCATTGGGTGATTTGTCCAACACCCCTCTCCCCTGCGGTTCCGGGGTATTTGGTCTTCTTAAAAAAATAAATAGTACTTCTCAGTGTAGCTGCGTTACCCGTTTCACCGTCTTGATACCAACGCAATAAGCCCGCAACAACGATTGCGCAGGCAGTGATTGTTACTCAACCAACTTTGAAATTACTCAATTTGGCTCTAATAGCCAGCATTATTCTTGGCAATCGCGATTAAATTCTAGCTGCGAGAATGCAAAGGCAACTCGTTGCATAAACGCGCACTTAGTCATGCGGCAGAATGGGCTGGGTTGCTACGGATTTGCTGGGGGGGGGGGAATGTAGGGCCATTGTGAAGAAAATACATTACTTTGACAACGGTTACTGCCAATTGATGAATTCTGGTGACATTTTTATTTTTTTATTTTTTATTTTGGTTGCTAATCAGTGAAAGTCAACTTGATTTTAAAAGGATATTTTTTAAAAATTGAATTATGAAGCATTATCAGACCGCATGCACGGTTTTATATCGTCAAAATTCGCCAAAAGCAAGGCGTTACGGAGCTAACGAAATTCTATTACAAAACTTATTTCACATAATAAATGATTTGGAATAGGCTAGACGATTTGCAAGGCTCAGCTTTTCTCGTAAACTAAGCAAATTACAGATTCGGTTATTCGCGTACCTGCTTGGGAACAATGTACCACCTTGAAAAATAAAATAAATTCTTTCTGTGCCGCTCAATAACTGCACGTGTCATATGATGTATTTAACTAAACGGATAATAGAGTCTTGTAGCTGGTTCCCACCATTTTCGAAATATCACGTTGCGACACAGTTGTCTCCTGGGTGACGAATACATTACAATGTTCAGACTTGTCGATATTTAAGAGACGTTGTGCCACATGCCTTCGAGTTAATGACAGCGTAAGGATGGCTTTGAGACATGCTCTTGCCCTTATTTCGATGCTGATCCTTTTAGGACCATAAATTGGTCAAGCGGTGCAGGGAGTAAGTAAAAAAATCGTCTCCAATATGAAGCCAGCAGTTGAACACCTTAACACAGTAGCGAAGAAAAACGCTCCGTTATGCACGATCGAATGCTCCAAAACCCCGTCCTGTTATTCGTTTGCAGTTGGGTCCAAGGACTGTATCATGTATAATGCCAAATACCTCCCCGGCGACTCAATAAATGGAAAGGAACTCATGAGGAATTGGACAGGATATGTGTATTATCACTTCAACCAAATACCAGAGCCCACAGGTATTTGCAATACGTTTTGTAGCATGTAAGACATGCATATTTTATTCGGACAAAATCCCCTTTGATAAAATCCCCCAAGGCAGAATCCCGTCCGGACAAAATCCCCCCAGAGAAAATCCCACTGCCCGTTGGACAATATCCCCCCTTGTTGTAGGACAAAATGACCTTTTCTGTACGTAATTCAAGCGTCGTTAAGGACGACAGCAGTACCAGCTGTCTTGCTGCAAAGTAACCATAGTGCCTGCGCAGTGTTGCTTAGTTAACGATTTCAAGTTTCACTGGAAATTTTGGTTAAACATATAATAACAACGTAACCTCTACTCAACGTTTACTACGACAATTTGCATTAAATAAACGCATGCAGTGGAAGATGTCTTTTCATATGACCGATAGTTCGATTCCTATGACTACCATTAAGTTAATAGACCTTAACTTCTGTTATGACTCTCTCGTCACAAATTTTACGTAAGCGACAATTTGTGTAAAATTGTTCTACTTTTGTTATTAACTTTCAGCGCAAACCAATTCCTATGCTTTAATTATTAACGATGGTGTAAATACAAACAGATTTCTCTTATTTTTTCGAAATAAGCTTTGACGTAGTTAAGGCCCCTTGGCTAACCACGGCAGTACAGCGCAAGCCTCGAAATCTTTACCCATAAAACACTTGATACTCATTGCCGTGGAGAGAAACGGTGGGGTCCGAGACAAAATTCTCGGCCAGGGGACCCCCCCCCCCCCTCCAACCTGTTTTCTTTCCCTGGATCCCCACTTTTGCAGCTACAATGCAGACCGGTACTGAAGTAGTGGGGGAAGAACTAACGCTGAATTGTTGTTTTGTATCACGTTACTCAAAATACCTAGGATTAAGTGAAAGATCCCGTGAAGACAAAACTTTTCGATGTTTTGCCGGAATGCTGGATGGATTAGCATTTTTCCCAATTGACAACGTAGTTCACGATATGGAACACTTTAAGCACCAGTGCACACGTGCGGCCGCCACATTTGCGGTCGCCGCTGCGGTACCGCATTTGCGGTTTGGTTTACGTGCCATCTGTTGGATACTGCACATGTAAACCCGTCGACGTTGCGTTACCGCCCGCCGCCCGTGAGATCGTTTTGCACCGCAATTACCCCCGTCAACGCAGCGGTACCGCAGCGTTATAAAAACGCAATTGCGTCTCTGAGTACCTTGGGTGACTTGAGCGGTGCACACGTCCGCCGTTTACCGCAAGAGCGTTACCGAAAATGGCGCCCAATTTCGAAGAAATAGACATGGAATTGTTTATTGGGGGAGTGAAGAACTATCCTGAAATATGAAATGTTGCTGCAGAAATGATTGAAGACTCATTGGAAAGTAATTAAAGAACTCATCCGATTTTTTTATTTAATCTGCAAAGAATGTATGACATTTTCCCCTGGTACGTCTTAAATTAGTACATCAATGTACCAAAATTCGTCGCATTGGTTTTAAAAGATATTTTTTGTTCACGAGGTAGGCGAAAAAACGCAACATCGTCTCATTGGTTTCAAACTATAATTTTTTGTACACGAGGTTAGGGAACCGAACGCGCACATACGTCACCGAAGCGGCACCGCAGCGTCAACGCGCGTTAATAAAACGCACGTGTGCATTGATTGGATGTGTCACTGCAGCGTCGCCGCAGCGTCCAAAAAACGCACGTGTGCACCGGCGTTAAGACTCTACTGGTAACTCCTCCTCCCGTCAGAAATAAAAAAGAAGAAAATAAGTTGACTTGCAAGCTAGACTGAACAGAGTGTAATGCACCACTAGACGGCTTTTTTACCTGGTTTTTATCACCATCAACTGGCCAAAAAATTTTAAGATATTTACATTTTTATTAAATATCTTATTAAATTACGATAAAGACATTGCTTGTTTGGGAAAAATAATATTTTGTTTAAGGAGGGAATTTGTCCTAACATATCTTTACGGGAGGAGATTTTGTCCAAAGCGTGGTGGGATTTTGTCTGTGGGGATTATATCCAGAGGAATTTTGTCCTGGGGGATTCTGTCCAGGGGGATTTTGTCCGGCATTCATGTATCTACCTGAAGTGCGGCAAATTTTTTGATCCAGGGAGCAATCACAAAAAGAAAACAAAAAAAAAAAGACCACAAATAATAAATAAATAATAAAATAAATAATGTAGATAAATAAACTAAATAAATCATCATCATTTCATAATTTGGTAACTTTTGAATTCATCAAGTAAAGCATCATATTTCATATTTCACCCACAAAAGAAAAGTGCCAATTGGTATTTACAAACACGAAACAACCAAGTGTGATTTTAAACACGTTGATATTTGGTTCCTTCACCACGTGTTGGGGTAATGCGTTCCAATAGGAAATAATTCTGTACAAAAAAAAGCCTCTGGTTTGATTTTTGTGAATTGTAGGTTTAAGTAGTTTCCGCGAGTGACCTCTGGTGGAGGTCCAGTGAAATTTTGTGTAAAGCGCATCAAGACAGGGGCCGCCAAAACTAGAGGGAAGAATTTTATAGAGATTATCAGATTACCACGCATGAGACGCCATCAAATAGAGCGCAGGTCTAAGGGCGACCGCGCACTGAGCGACCAGGTCGTGGCGGCCAAACAAAATGGTGACGTGCCGTGCGGCCAAATCCATTTCTCATTGATAAGGCTCCCTCCACACGTAGCCACTCGTAGCGGAACATAGAACAGAGTAGGGGCGTTCACACGTGTGGTGCTACAAAAGCGCCAGGTGCCACAGAAGATCAAAGTGCCGCATCTGAAGAAGCGCCACTGAGTGGCTACGTGTGAAGGCACCCTAATTCTCGATAACGTGGTGAAATATGAACCAGGAGGAAGTATGGTCGCCCTGTGGCACCCTGCACGCTGCCCGGGATCCCAATGGCCGCGGCCGAGTGCGCATTGCTACCAGGGTAGATTAAGCAGGTAGTGACGCTTTCTGAAAACAGGGGCTAAAAACTCGTCTGGTCCGCGCGTGAGCCGAAACTTGAAATAAAAAATGGCAGCGTCGTTGCCATGGTAACCATTGTAATAGCGACAATACCTGCGGAAATGGACGAAAATCTCGTGCGTGAGCAACATCCGGAAGTTGAAAACTTATTCCGTGTTCGATTCAAACTGTATACAGCTCGTTAAAATAACCATAAAGCACGGATGAAGCTTCAGCCTGAACGGGCGAAGCGCACGCTCGTCGGGGGTTCTCGGAACACAAAACCATGCGTTAAAGTTAGCTCTACTCGTAACGACAACCCGTTTAAAAATTGAATGTTGGATTAAAAAAATTAAAACGATCAGCCAGTTCTGATCTTTCTTAAAATTATTTTAATGTCCTAATTTGAATTATGGTATATTTTAAACGATTAATTTTGTATTCTTACCGTTATCAATTTGTTTTAGTGACGTAAATAGTTTTGATCCCCATAATGCTTTGCGCTTCCGTTACTTGGCGACAGCGCCCTCTGGCGGTAAATCTCTGAAAGCAGGTACTTCTTTCGGACCAAATGTTTACCGTTGTGAGAGAAAGAGTGGCACTACCTATTTAATCTACCCTGGTTGCTACATACACCATAAGCACTCTCGTTGGCTGCGGCGACCTGGCCACGCGGCTTGGTCGCTTTGTGCGCGGTGGCACTAAATGTTTAAGCCGCCTAAGATATGGAAGGTGCCTGATGCCTTCAACATTTTTAGTCACTCGCCGCTACACTTTTTCTAAAGCTACATGATGTTTTACAAGGATTGGGAACTACGACTCAGATGCGTATTCAATGGATCGGACTACTAAGAGATACAAATGCGAGGAAAAGAAAGATACCCGTTCGCTAGAAGAGCACTGCAAATTGCAGTTAAATTGTAGGGAAAAGAAACAGCCATTGAGCAAACTGCTTTAGCACTGTGACGAAAAGAAACGCACGGATAGTACCATGTATCTCACTCACGTAAACTATTGCTACGCAAAACTGGTCGAAGCTGATGATGGTGTGATGAATAATGTTAAGTTGGTACGATTGTTTGGTTTACGTGTTCATGCTTGCTTGCAGTATAGAAGCGCGAGCTGGTTGTTACGAAAAAACTTAGGGTTGAAGTGAGCCAATCTAGCCGGGTTGGCAAACGGTGTTTTGTGTAGCGCTATTTAGTCGGACATTAAATGTCGTTGTTGTTACACGTTATGTGAAGAGACCAGTTTTCTTCATATTTGGTGCCGAAACCCGGGGGGTTACGAGATCTGGTCCCCTACCTCACCGAAATTATTATGTAAATGTTGATATCGCTCTCACTAAAATTCCCGCTACCCTTAGGGCACGTTTACGCAACAACTCGCTTTTGCATTCTCGCAGCTAGAATCTAAAAATCACCTCAAATTCCAACATGGCGGCGGTTTTATGTCTCCCGCCTCGCAACGAAAACAGCAAATAACGTGAGTACAAAAGCGTTTGGGAAAATTGTTTCGTCATGAGGAATTCTTTATATTATTGGCACGGATTATAAGACTGCAAGTATTCACTCAAACGATATCGGATTTAACTAATCCATTTAGCGTTGTTACCATGGCAATATCACCTTTGACATCGCGATTGAGTTCTAGCTGCGAGAATGCAAAGGCGAGTCGCTGCGTAAACGCGCCCTTGTAAGTGATTCAGACTGGCTTGAGCTGCTTTTTGAACACAAATCACATCGGATTTGAGTTTTTGTATGATTTTCTTTGCAGGTCGATTTGGGTGAAATGGTTCGTGTTCTTTATTATATATATATGTTTTTTTGGTTTAAGGGAGCGTAAATTCTTTTAGCTAAACTATTTTTCTGACTTCCATTTACAACCTATTTTTTTTTTTTCAAAATCACTGTTCATGATGTTCCTAGATACAGCTTATAAAAACGAATTATGTAAAATTATTCTTAGATAATTTTTTTTTTAGAAATTTTAGCTAAATTTTTTTAGCTAGACCATTTTTCTGACTTCTGTTTATAACGTAAGATTTATTCATTTAAAATCATTGGTCAGTATGCCCCTACGTACAGCTTATAAAACAGTTGTTAGGAGGGGGTAAAGAAAGTGTTACGTATTTTCAGGTGGGGGGTGCCAAGTGTTACACTGGCGTTACACAGGGAGGCGGAGAGGGAGGGGTTTCTAAATTGCTAGAAAAAAAGTGTTACGTTATTTGTGAACTCTTCCTGATGACGAACGATGAAATAAAACAATCTATCGTCTTTTCCATTTTACATGGAGGCGTCGTTCGCCGTTTGTTTTACCAATGTAGGGGGGGGGGGTTATTGTTTAATAGTTTGAGGAAGGATTATCCAAAGTTGGCAACCTTACCGTCCCCTCCCTCCCTTCCCGTTTTAACATCGGTGCTGGTCATGGTTCATTTTTTTTCAGGTGACTTAATACGAGAGTGTATACGAATTTTACGAGTTAACTCAATTAATTTGTTTTTACGTTTTGATTTGCAGCACTCAAATTCGGGGAGGGCAAGGTGACGTACGACGCAGCTACCAAGGACTGTAAATCGTTGACGAATGGAAATCTGGTCGTTGTAAACGATGAAAAACGATGGGACGAACTCAGCAAAATGATTCCGGCGGGTGGCTGGATTTGGATTGGAATGAACGGGACTCTCGATAAATCGGTGCCCGGCGATGCGAATGGCAGAGCCCTCAAATTCAATCTTCATTGGGCCGATGGCGGTCGCTTCACGTATCAGCGCTTTCACAGATTTATACCACAAGATCCGAATGAATATGGTAACGTTTGCGCTCTAGCAGCGCCCAAGGAATGGGCAGATGCTCCTTGTACTCAGACTGGCGCTTATGTGTGTCAGCATGCACCATAAACTGTGTGTAATGAATTCAATACACTGGCACTGGGCCTACGGCTCTATGAATTATTATCTTGTTCTCGTCTCATACCGCACACGTTTGTATTATATTTAGTAATTTTGATTGACAAGGGGGCGTGTGGCGCTGTTCTGTACTTACCTCTTGCTGCCTACCCTTTTGTGCCAGCCTTTCTGGTATCTTGAAATCTATCCCTTTCACCACCTTCCCCCACTTTTAAGGCTGAATATTAGGGACTCTTTTGAGTCCTTTTTAGGCCTGTGTGCTCTGCACCTAATATAATCATTATTGTCATTATTATACAAACTATATACAGAATTACACAAGATCCGCAACGCGGCCATCTGCAGCAGCCATCTGCAGGCAGCAGCAAGCGGGGCATACGATGCCATCTCCGCCATCTACCGACAGAACGGCAAATTATAAGAGTAGCAGCCAAGGCCCGCTGAGATAGTAGCTGCGCCCAGAACGCAACGGCTAGCAACGCGCCATCTACCATCTACCGACCGAACGGCAAATTAAACGAGGGGGCGGGGTGGAGCGAGACTACGCGGAATGAGCGAGCGACTCCGCTAGTACAATATAATACAATACAATACAATACAATACAAAATACACGCAACAAATCCAGACTTAAAGCCGGGTTACCACGAAACGAACGTTTGCAGAGTCTATACCACACGCCATGGCTGTTTGCTATGACGTGCATATCACGTGACTGGGATAGTCCAATCAGACGGCCAAACAGCTGTTGTTCTCGTTTGTCATTGACTAACTCATGGTGACGTCACAGCAAACAGTCATTGCGCATGGTTTAGCGCTGTCTAGTTCTCTCTAGTGCCTGCTCGCAGCAAGCAAAGGAAAGCTTATAGAAATATCTTTTAACACAACAAACACGCCACAAGCTCCCTTAATTCCTGAGTACAAATTTGGTACGTCCTCGTGCACCTGGAAGCAAGCTGTAAAGATTAACGATATTACTGCCGATAGATGGCGCCACAGTATAATATAAGCATCTACCGTGGCGCCATCTAGTGGCAGTAATATCGTTAATCTTTACAGCTTGCTTTCCGGTCCATGAGGACGTACCGAATTTTCACTCACTAATTAAGGAGGCAAGTGGCTTGTTTGTTGTATTAAAACAAAGATTTTTTTTTTTTAGCAATAGAGCAGTTACCTGTGACGTCACAGTTTGCTGCGGTACTGTCATCATGTGGCCGTGGAGCCCGACTTCTGGCTAGACTGGTGGGGAAGACGGCTTGGCTTTCCGCCATTCTTTTTATTTTGGCTTGTTTCGTGCCATCAGCGCTGGTGTCGTGTTTATCCATCAAGATGGTTAACGATTGTCGGATTTCTGGTTGCGGCAACAAAAGAGGAGGAGAGGGTTCGTCCTTGTTTAGATTTCCAGCAATTTCCAGCGATTTCCAGCGAATTCCTTCCTCCATGGCTAAACCAGGTAACGTCGTCTGCTTGCTTCATACGCGATTATTTACCCCACCACTACAAGATGGCGGCACGCGTTGTTCGGTTGCCATGAGCAACGGACAGCGATGACGGTGCGCTAAACTTGGCTTGCTGAGCAAGCGCTAGAGAGAACTAGATAGCGCTAGATGGCGCTGGATGCTGCAAACTTTCGTTTGGTGGAAACCCTCCTTTAAAAAAGCAAGAAACACAAGTTGAAAGGAGCACTTTAAAATTTGGCGTCGTAGTACTGACTGACGTTTGCAACACAAACATGAACTAATTATTTATTAGAAACTAGCTATAAAGCACGTCATGTAGAACGACGAATACTAGAGCTGACGTTATTTATTATGTATGAATCCTTCATTCATGTTGTCTCAAGTATCTTATTTCAGAAAATGAGTTGTGACGCACTTCCCATTTAAACGGTTTTGCACTAATACGTAGATCTACGTTTTTTCGAGCGTGTTATTTGAGAAAATGTTATGCCACATACTTCACATTTAAATGTACTCTCACTAGTATGCAGACGTACGTTTTCAAGTGTGCAGCTGTTTAACCACATACTTCACCTTTAAATGGTATTTCACCAGTATTCATTCGTTCATTTTCCTTCAAGTACATGCTTTTGTGCAAATAATGTTTTTTCACATTTAATGGTGTCTCAGCATGTACACGCACATGCCTCTTAAGTTACCTTTTTTTAAATAAAGGAAGATGCAGAAGATTTACGTTCAGTTTGTAGTCAAAGTGGCAGAATTTAAAGTGGCGATCAAGATCATACCCCTGGCGACATCCCGTGCCTGATTTGAGAATCTAGGAAGCTTCCTAGTTTTTCCGTACTTTCTCGCTACTCTACCATTTTATTGCAGAGGATAAACAGCTCACAGCCTATTACGTTACCAGAATGTGTGTTGGCATGCCACATGAATGCGTGTTGATGTAATTACAGTTATTTAAGTTTAAAAAAAAACATAATTCTGGGTTATAGTTTTCATGATAAAGTAAACGTAGCCCATAAACACGCAGTACAATTGGAGAAAGGTCTTAACTACTTTTGTTTGATAAATGTCTGTATTGGTCATGAAGGGAAGCCCAAAAGCCAGAGTTTGAATGTGTTGTATTTAAAAAAAAAAACATGCTGTACAATTATAGAATTGTTATGATAATAAAGATTATTTAAAAGATACTTGAATAAGTGCCATTTAATCAAAGTTTCACTACGTGTGAGTTAACCAATTACTTGCGTTCTTGTATTCAAATGTTGAAGTTTTTCCTGGAGGTGTTCATAATGGCTCTGGTGTTCCTTTTGCAGTTTCAAATTTTCGACACCATTTCAAGGTTCTGGAAATAAAAATAATAATAAAAGGTTGGTTTTCTTTAACGATTAAACACATGTTAAAAAGGGCAGGATTGTAATCCAATTTGGAGAGTTTGATGTTACTACTAATTAGCAAATTACATGAACAACATACCTTGCTAGACCCCATTATCTATTCTCTTGTTCCAAGCGTCCCCCCCCCCCGGACCACATGTCAACGAAGAAGTGAGAAGAACGAAACAGCAGTAATCTTTGTCGTAGGATTTGTTGCTTGCTATCAGTACACAGACATTTTATGTAGTGGTAGTACGCACTCTCTACACAGTTTCTGTTTTATCAGTACACACACTTCGTGTGGTGGAAGGCGAGCTGGCATACAGTGACTGTTGCTACTGTACTGTTTTTTCAGTGTACGCAGGCTCGTCACCTACTGCATACTTCGTGAACTTCGTAATGGATAGAATGCTAAGCATTATAAAGGGATACACTTTAGTGTAGGGTCGACCTTACTGTTTCTGTAACGAAAATAACAAAAATTGTAGAGTAAAGTAGCTCGATTATGGATTAACAATGAATAAATTATTAAAAGACACCAGAAGCAAAAGCACATGCGACAAGAATAAAACACTAATATTTCGATACCAAGGTGCAGTTTCAGCCTCGGAGAGGCCCGTTAGCTGAAACGTAAGGTGTTTTATTATTTTTTCTCTGATGAAGATACCGCAAGTACGCACTTTGGTATAGAAATATTAGTGTTTTATTCTTGTCGCACGTGCTTTTGGCTCCAGTGCCTTTTATGAATAGTGCTGAAGAAATGATAACAAAATACGATAAGACACGGGGAAAAATAAATACTTCTGAAGTAAAGAGTTACTTGCAGTTAGTTCACAAGTATTTTTTACCGTGTTTTTATCGTATTTTAACATTTTCCCCACCGTTTTAAGTGATTACCCCTTATACGTTGTTAGCAACTATTTGACAGCGTTTACAGTCTTGTTGTTTTGGTTTTAGTACCACCACGTAACTGCTGTATCAGCTTCGGAGAGGCCTGTTAGCCGAAATGTTAGGAATTTTATTATTTTCACTCTGATAAAAATGCCGCGGGTATGTACCTTGGTATCGAAGTATTAGTGTTTTACTATCAGGACCCGTGCATGCTGCACGGTCGATTCAGTCTCCAGGTCTTAGCCTCCGCCCCCGGTGTTTGGTCTTCATAGGAAAGTAAATCGCTTATCCAATATTTCATTCATTAGTAGACTGTTCCTTCAATTTTACTCGGCATTCCTCCTCCCCTCGTCCTCTTTCCCTCCTTTTTTGCCCCCCCCCCCCCCGGGGCCCCTACTGCAAGTTAATATCCTTGACTGTCTCCCGGTCATAGCATCTCCTGGTGTTTGGTCTTCTTAGTAAAGTCAGTCGCATTTGCAATATTTCATTAGTACACCCAGACCCAGAAGTGACGCATACTTATGCTTTACTGAATGCTAAAAAACCGTATCTATACTAATATTACAAACAAAAACGTCAAGTGTGCCGTAAAAAAAAAGGGGTTATATGATTGAGGTTTCATTTTACTTGTTAAAATATAAACGGATAAAAATTGGTGATTTTTAATTGAAATAATCAAATGTACAATTCAGAAAATTG
>JAHWFP010174271.1:18767-56737 GCA_023313725.1 Lithobius niger | reverse complement strand
GTAGATTAAAATCTGATCTTGTGTTGACATTCAAGATTCTCCATGGTTACTTGGGTGTTCAACTGCCGCTTTTCGATTTTAGTCTTGTCACCCACACGAGGGGACATAAACTCAAGTTGCGCACACAGCCTTCACATCTAAATTGCAGGAAATATTTCTTTGCTGTTCGTGTAGTTCCTGTCTGGAATTCGCTCAGTGAAGAAACTGTTGCGGCGAACTCGGTTGCCTCTTTCAAAAGACATATAAGTAAGACTGACCTAAACAGGTTCTTGCTTAGAAATTACTGAGTTTTTAATAAATTAAATTGGGAGTGGTATTAGTGGCTCTAGCCCTTCCACCTACCCGACCACCACTAGTAGAGTGGTCAAATATATTATTATTATTATTATTATAAAATGGAGGGAAAAACAACGGAAGAGCGGATTTCTTTGGCTTAAAATAACGTTGTTTTCTCCAACAACAAAAATAGCGCGTTTTAGGTCTAAGAAATCACTCTTTACAGCATCGGTTTCAGTATGACGCTCTTCTGTTTCTCTCTGCAGTTCCCCTTGCAGCTAACCCATTAAGGCTCCAGCATAGAGTTATATACAATAATACTACGTCGTCTCAGTGCTCTATAGGATCAATCCCTTCGTTAAAATGTCAACACACTTTGCAGAGACAGTTCTTCACGCAAAGAAGGATGACCAGCCTAACATCAAAGAAGCCACTTCTGCAATCCAGTTTAGGTGGCTGAAGGATTAACTTCAACATGTAGCTACAAATCCAAAGTACAGGGCTAAAATCAAAAAAAAAAAAAAGAGAGAGGTCAACAGCAAGAAAACCATGTATAATCTTAAAAACCAAGATCCGATCCGATTATAATCTACGGAGTTCTAGGAAATCGAGGTTTATTTTTCTTATGGGGGGGGGGGGTTTAGGCTTAATGGCGCGTCGACAGCTTGGTCATTAGCGCCAACCTCATTTACAGTGCAGTGGGCCGGGTTGCCACTGTACCACACATATTCTTAGGTGTTGGTAATACTACCGGCTTTGCATACCCGCAGCATTTTAGTGAAGTGTTGCTGTAGTGATTCCAGGAGGTCAGTATCTTTAATTAAGGAGACCACACGGGGCTTGCGGAATTAGGCACTGGTCACACTCAGAACTTAAACGACAAGATTTTGGTAAGAAAATTTTTTGAAAAAGGCAATGCTTTGCAGACCGGTAATTTCTGAAGGTACATTGCGAGCACAATGGGTATAGTAGACTTAAGATCCTTTGCAAACCCCTAAAATCACGCTGTTTACCCTTGGCAATGGTACATTGTTTTACGTTAAATGTAAAGACCAAAGTATAGAGTTTTTTTAGGGCAGGGAGAAGATGGGACGAAAGTGGGGAAAGAGGAGAGGGAGAAGATGGGAGGAAAAGAGAACCTTACAGGAAGCAAAATTGCCTGTCGTAGTCCACGTTCAGCCAACATCGACCGAAAACTGGGAAACAACCATGGGAGAAACCAAACCACGGACCAAACAAAACCCGGGTGAAGCCGGTTACGATGCTAGTTTGTCTATGAAGATAAACTGAGAAAACGTTCGGTCTTACAGTACGGCTAAGTTGGTTAGATGCAAGAGAAGCAAGCACGTTTTCCAGTGTTATAGTAATACTGTCACAGTCTGTATGTACGTGCTGGTCGAGTGCTGGAATTTTATGTTATTGACTGGTTGAATGCTGGAATTTTTCTATTATCTGATACGCCCTTTGCAACAAAAATTTAAAATAAATTTGCTTTGGCCATTGTATCAGTTAAAAAGGTACTTCCCATTTTAAGAGGAAGAATAATCCGCACTCACCAGTCGCTCCACGAAAAATGAGAAAAAGGGTGGTTGAATTTGCTTCAGCAATAACCTTTCACTTCTGAGAACAGTGCCAATTTTTAGCACTGGTTGCATAAAACCCTGCATTCATTTTAGTTTGATAGCTTTTCTTCGAGATCTGTACATTTTCCCGACTATACGTTTTCCCGACAACGTCTTCATGACAGGACTTTTTCCCGACGATACGTTTTTCCGACAGGTACTTTTTTTTTCGACAGGACTTTTCCCCGACATTTTCCTTAAACGAATATTGGATACTGACTAGCTGGACCCGTGCATGGTGCACGAGGGTAGAATTTCCCGGAGTTCGTTTCTCCCGGTGTTTTGTCGTCTTAGGAAAGTAACTGGCATTGTCAACTTGTTCTGGTATTAATATAGTGGAGGATGAAACTCGTGAAACTCGCTGGCGGTGAAATTCGCACCAGTGAATTCACGTTTATTCCAGTGAAATTTGTAGTCTCCGTTTCGCCCCTTGCGAAACCACCAGTCGCGTTTTCTTCACACCGTACGCATGAATTGCGTGTGTTATATCACACGAAAGCAGCCACTCACCGCTCAGGAAGAATTTTGGCTCTGTCTATGCGTTCTTCTTTGCACGCTATGGAAAAAAACAAATTTTTTTTCTGTACCGGCTGCGAAGACTATTGCAACGACGTTGTCCGTCCTTCCGTCGCTTTTTTCAACTTCGCAACGGTACCAGATACTCGAGACGACCACTGTTTACAACGTTAGATTCAGTGTGAAAAGTTAGTTTCAGAACACGGCAAACTAAAACACCGTTACTTCCTTGTAGCTGATAGCCTTCCTCAACGCAACTAAATGAAATAATACCTTTTGATCGTCGAATTGAAATCATAAAAATAACGTGCAGCCGCAAAAACAAAAGGATTTCAGTTTCGTTTAAAAGTCTCGTCACATTGCTGCATGAATTAATAGGCTTGCCATCGAACCAAATTCTCCATTAGGCCTATCTGCTACTTAACGAAATTAAAACTGCAGTTAAAAGAATTAGGCCTAAAAACTGAAAATCACGTCACCATGGCAAGGTCAAGGTCCACGAGTCGCTGTTGACTTCATCAACAACACTATGTTATGACTCCGTCTCCACATTGCGTATCTCCCGTCACTTCCCTTCCACTGATCTATAGTGTGCGTTGCGCATGACGTTGAACAATGTAGCTATCTGCCAGGAGGTGCACCATGTTGCAAAAATGAATAGGTAAATGCAAAAATTAAAACTGCAGGTAAAAATTAGGCCTAAAGTCTGGCAATTACGCCTAAAATGTAAAATAGGCCATAAAGCTAACACACTTTTAACCGGCAATTGAGATGGTTACTGCTTTTATATTGTATAATATAAATCATTGTTTCAGTGCGTGATAGAGGTGAATTACAGATTTACAAGATTTGTATTAAATTTACAAAATTTGTACAAGATTTACTAGATTTGAATGATTTACACAAGATTCAGATGATTTACCCCAAGATTTACAGATTTACCCAAGATTTAGAAGATTTGGATTAAATTTACAAGATTTGCAGAAGATTTTCAAGATTTGAATGATTTACACAAGATTTAGATGATTTACCCCAAGATTTACAGATTTAAATGGTTTACACCAGATTTACGTAAATTAACAAGATTTATACTAGATATACAACATGTGTACTAGATTTACAAGATTTACAAGATTTGAATGATTTACACAAGATTTAGATGATTTACCCAAGACGTACTGATTTACAATATTTGTACAAGATTTGCAACGAATTAAAAAACTTAAATCTTGGGTGTACGAGATTTTAGCTTTGTCGAACCCCCGGGCGAGCCTGAGCTTAATACTAACGCTCCGAACATAAGAAAAACATCAATAAAACTGACCTACGATTATTAGCCTCATTTCCATCGTCTCAGCCAAATTCTGAATTCACCTTGACCCGGGTGAGGGGATCCATCCTCACGTCTGTATATGGCTCATGGAACGATTAAATGCTAGTCCCTTAACTGTGGTGTTGACGTCATGGAGTCCGACAGTCCGGACCCAGAAATCACCACAGCACGTACAGTTTCACATCGTCATATAACTAATTCGCCAATAGCAGGGAATTTCGGAGCTAAGCGACATTACATTTAACAATTTTTCATAAGGTGATTCGGAATAACCTAATGATTCATCAGGCTCAGCTTCGCTTATAATTTAGCGAATCATCGATTTGTTTAAACGCTTTTGCCAGCTTCGAAACAAAGTACAGCCTTAAAGACTTAAACTAATTAAAGTCCTTACGCCGTTCGATAAGTATGCGTGTCGACCAGCGTTTATAGCTCCAAGGGCTACGGCGGTTTTCGACTTTGTTCGGCTTTGTCAGCATCACACGTTGCAACGCTCTGTTTCAACTTGTTTCCTGGGTGACGAATTCATAGAACGTGGAAACACGTTAGGACATTAGTGCCACGTCCCCTCCAGAACGACAGCGCAAGAATGGCTGTAAAACTAGTTTTTGCCCTTATTTCGTTGCAGATCCTTTTAAGACCACAAATTGTTCAAGCAATGCCGGGAGTCGGACAAAAAATCGTCTCTGGCATGGCACCGACGTTTCCACTCCTCAAAACAGTTGCCAAGAAGAACGCTCCGTTGTGCGCTATGGAATGCTCCAACACCCAGTCTTGCTTTTCTTTTGCATTCGGGTCCAATGAATTTATCATGTGGGATGCCAAATACCTCCCTTTCGACTCTATGAATGGAGAGGATCTCATGAAGAATAAGACTGGATATGTGTATTACCACTTCAACCAAATACCAGACCCCATAGGTATTTGCAAAGCATTTTTTTTGGGGGGGTGCGCAGATCGTAATCGCTAACGTTAGATCTAATAGCATCTTAGAAATGTAAACTATATCCGTTGGTTTAATTTTAATACCAGGCTGCCTGAGAGGGGAAATGAACCTACGACCCTTATGACCATAGGCCGTAGCTCTATCGTACTGACACGGGGCAAGGATAAGTGATAGAGCTTCGGACTTTGGTTTCAAAGGTCGTGAGTTCAAATCCGTGCATGTCATTTCCAAAAGGTACGCATCGAAATTTATTAACTAAGCACATAATTAAGTTCAGAAGATTACGAATACTAGGCCGTGAGAGATATGCTGTAATACATTAGTTTGCGCTGAATTACACTACATGCGAAAATCAGAACAGGCGAACGAATCCAACATCGATCCTTACGATCGCATCTGGTCAGATGAAAAAAATAATAATTTTTTATTCAGTTATTTTTAAATTTGGTCAAAGTTTTGTTTGCAGTCGAAAACAAATAGTTTTTAGAGTTGAACTGAAACCAAGCTGGTTGTTTGAGAGATTTCAGCATATAAAACAGAAGCACGTAACACCATATTCGCTGCAGAGCTCGCATCTGGATCCACTTGTTTAGCTAGGTGGAAGGGGCAATGGATGGAAACAGAGGTAAAAAGCAGTGGCAAATTTACTTGAGACCACTATTTGTGAAGCGGTTTTCTTAGGCCTAAAACTGCAAGTCTTATTTGGGGGGCAGCGGCAGTTTTTAGCAAATGGAATCTTTACTTGTCCAATTTACAACTTTAATATATGTTTGCATGTGGGATTGGATAAAACAGCGTTATTGCTATCACTCGGCTTGTCTTGTGTCGTTTTGCGAAGTACGCACACGTAGTAAATTCACACAGACACCGGCCGAGCAACAACAGTTAAATGTCCAATCCCTCACGCTGCGATTTGTAAATTGCAGCAGCTAACAACTAAGTAATATTTATTGGTAACAACCCACGGCTGCGATGATTTCCCCGGCGAGACCATGCAAATATATGTCGAGAGACGGAGCCCCGAGAAAGATTTGCATAGTCGAGCCGGGGAAATCATCGCAACCGTGGGTTAAAAATCGATAACCACTTGTGTCTCACCAATAATCAATTTATACCACGGTTGGGACATCAAGCTAACTCTTATTTAATTAAAACGTGTTCGTGTTTGTGTTTTGTGAAAATTGCTTCAAGAAATACGGAATGAAGGTAATTCCATTTTAGTTTGTGGAGGGATAAGTGGGTGATAGACGGACGAGTCCTTTGGTACAAGTTTGTTGAGGGAGGAGGGTGGGAGTTAGACAGACCGTTGGGAAAGGTTCACGTCAGAAGGTTACTCCTCGTGTTTTCGAATCCGCCCGGGTGAATAAACGTCGATATGTGAGTCAGCAGGGATAAAATGACATTCAGGAAAGGTAAGTAATTCATTTTGTGCGTTTGTAGTTAGAGAATTGTTTCAAAATTACGGTAATCGAGCAGTAGGTGTATCGGTATGAATGGAGGTCATTCCATTTTAGTTTGTGGAGGAGGAGGGATTGGGGAGGGGAGATAGACGGAGTGAATAAGGAATAAACTTATCTATGGGCCAGACATGTGAGTGTTAGCAGAGATTAGATTTTATTCGGGACATCCCGATAAGTTAAGTAATTCCTTTTGTACGTTTTTATATGCGTTACACTTTTTGGACGCTGTATTTGGTTGTTGGTGTGTGCGTTCCCGGTCACGTGATCCGGAAGTGTTAAAAATGTGGGTTATCGGTAAAGGTGTGGGGTAACTTGATAACCCATATTTTTTTGCGATGACGCACACGGTTAGCGGGATTTAACCTATCGAAATTTACTACTGCGTGAGTTAGCGTGACGTCACAGCCGTGGTATAAATTATAATATTCCTCGACCAAAATTGTTCTTAGTGAGATAGTTAATTCATTAACCCGGGCTGCTTACGTTTGAAGGTTTCCCTGCCTCATAACTGGCTTATTGGCTTGCACGCCGTGCTTTTTGTTTAGTGTTGTTGTTTGTTGGGAGCATAAAAAAAAATCATAATACGCACAAATCGAGTACATTACTCAACGTCATCATGGCTCATAATTAGAAGAAAAATATTTCAGGCCGTGCGACCCCTAGATGGACTGGGCCTGTGTGTACCGTGGGTCGAGCTGACCCTTCCATTGTGGGTGCCTCGGGCCTGACAAAAAAAAAACATTTTGTTTTCGCCAGAGTCCCTTCCAGCTAACTAAGTGACTGGTTCCAGATGCGAGGTCCTTGCCGAATGTGGCGGTGTCCAATCTGCTGTATACCAGTAAAGAGTCTGCCAACTCTATGAACAAACCCACTAGTGTGTTGTTTCCGGTGTTTTATTTGCAGATCTCGAATACGTGGCCAACAAGGTGACGTATGACGAGGCTGTCAATTATTGTAAATCGAAGAAGAATGGAAACCTAGTTGTTGTCAACGATAAAAAAAAATGGACCAACTCAACACCCTGTATAAAAAAGAAGAAATCTGGATCGGACTGAGCGGCACTAACGATAACGCAAAGGGCACCATTAACGCAAACGGCCGAGTCAACAGTTTCGACCTCCGCTGGGCCGATGGAGGCCGCTTTACGTATAAGCGCTTTCACAAATTTGTAGATTCAGACCCCAACGATCCAGGTAAAGTTTGCGTAGCCGCGTTCTTTGATGAGGCAACAAAATCTTGGATTGACACTACTTGTACTTCAACTCGAGCTTACGTATGCCAGTACGTAAAATAATCGGTGTGTTCCGAAATAAAATAACTATTCGATATGCACGAATAGTTTATCGGAAACTAAAGTAAGGTTGTGCACTTGGGTTTTTCCTTGTGAGAGACGCGTATGCGTGTGTGTTTGTTTGTGTGTGTTATTTGACGATATGTCTTGCCTCTTGACGCATTGTAGTACCTTAGATTTAATTTTCTGTCATGTTTTATCCGTTGATATACTTGCTGTTTAACTGGTTAACGCTGCATCATTTGAACATTCCACTTTCTACGTCATTTTACAGGCATCTGCAAATGTGTTATTTTCCATAATCAATTGAAGCTTTATGTAATCAAGTAAATGCAGCTTCTGAATAAACAAACAAAAACTGAATGAAATGGTGACAATAATGATTAATTAAGTTTCAGGGATAGAATGACAAAGGTCTAGTTGGATTATGCTGTTTTAAACCAAATTTATAAGGTAATTTATTAATAACACTGTTGATTGATATTGTTATCACGTGTGTAACTTATATTGTTGAATGCACATAGAGTTGTAGCATTGTTGGGGTGGCACATTGTTGACTGTCTTCTTGGTTCATTTATCTTGTTTGCTTTCAGTATTTGACTACCAGATCCTTTCAGGAGCTCACATAAAGTTCAGTTTGGAGCGAGAACTGTTTGACAATATTCATTCTCTGTTCTTGCGTATTACGTGGAAAGCATCCAACTCGATGAATTATTGCACAACAAAAATACATCCACTTTATGAGGAAAGTTAAAAACTCTGGAATTCCTTTTGATGATAGCTCAGTCAGTCAATCCGTTGGTTTATAGGTCTCAGATAATTATGATTGTTCGAGTCTAGCTCTGGTCGAATATTTATTTTTATTGTGCTGCTACGCCTACTACAAACAAACAACTGTAATCTATTTCTACTTCTTTAAACCGTAAAAATGTACGATATTTATTTTTATTGTGACGCTACACCTACTACAAACACCTGTAATTTATTTCTTCTCTTCTAAATCGTAAAAATGTAGGCATAGTTCTAAATCAAAAATGGATCTGTACGAGGAGTTTTAGCTTTGTGCATTAAGGTATCACATGCCCTGTGTCATTACATGTGAAACATATGTTCATATCTCTAATCGTTAGACTATATAATGCATCCGAAGATTGCGGTTAAAAGAACCGGAAATTATGAGTTCCATATTTGTTCCATAATTTTAATGACGTTTTTAACAGTCGAGGGGATCACGTGATAAGGTCAAATGCTTGTATGCTGAATCAGAGACGTGCAAGGCGCTAGCAGACATCGCTAGCTTAGTTTTTCTGTCAAAATCGACACAAACTTATTTTTCACAAAAGTTCAGTTACTCTAAAAAGTTAGGGGCACACCCACTCATCCCTTCGCCACTATCTCTACACAAGTAGGTTGAAAAATAAAGCCAACTTCCTGTATTTTTTAAACGTAAGGAGCTGTTTTCAAGCCTTCTAGGGTGTAGTGCTTACCTTGGTAGCCTCTCACACTGCCACGAAAGGTAGTTATTGCAGGGACTCTGGCAGGGACATGACCGGAAGTGACGTCATCACCCACTTGGCTTGTCTGACGTTATCCCTTTCCTGACTAGAAGTTTTGTCGCCACCCACATGACCGAAAATGACATAATCGCCCATGCTGGGTGTATAAATTCTATCAAATTCCACGTATTTTGTACCAAATTTCCTGTAAATTTAACCCCCCCCCCACTTGACCGGAAGTGCCATCCACTTGACCAAAAGTGACACCATTGGCCCAACCCACTTGGCCATTAATGGCGTCACTACATCGCATGACCAGAAAGGACTTCACCACCCAGGCTGATTGTGTAATTTCTACAATATTCAATGTATACATATTCTGCCGAGAATCCAATATGGTTGCCCCCATAGGCTACACCAATTTGAAAAACAAGATGGCCACCTCATAAGCAAACGCCATTTTGAATAACAAGATGGCCATCCCATTGGCAATCGTTGTTTTGAAAAACAAGATCTCCCCCCCCTCCCCCCCCACCATTCTCTCAGGTATTCGCTATTTTTAAAACTCTACCTTACCTTACCTTACCTTTTAAATTACTGGCATCATTAGCAAAAAAAAAAAAAAAACCCCTTTGTTAGCCACCATTTTGAATGAGAAGTGGTTTTGTCGTACATGATCGGAAGTTAGATCCAGTTCAAATCATTACTTATACAGACTATCTACATCATTAAGGACGTAAGATGTGCGTGTGTGTTCGTGTGTTTGTATGTCTACTCCTCTGGAACCAAAGCTCCTACAAACATGGGAGTAGGACCAAACTTAAGGTAATTAAATTGCGCACAGTATAGGCCTATTTTCATCGCTGTAACTTGATATTATGACTCTCAAAAACGCGAAAAACCCTGAAAAAATAACGTCAATGTTTTTAACCCTCATATGATGTTTGTTCATGACGTCATAGTTTGTTCATGAAAACCTCCTCGAGCGAAGAGAGATAATCTGGAAAAAGATGGACGGAAAAGCATTGATTTTCGGGGCTAGTGAAATTCCATTGTAAAATTATATTTCACCTAAGATGATTTGGAATAACCTAGATGATTCGCTATACTCAGCTTCGCTCGTAATTAAACCTTTTACCTGCTTGGTGGCAAGGTTCCGACTTAAAATAAAACTAATAAGTGTTCTACACCAGTCGATATTTGTGCGCGCCAAAGGGCGTTTACAACTCTATGGACAATGGCGATTTCTTTGTCCAACTTTCTCGAAATCCCACGTTGCAACACTTACTATCGATTTGTTTCCAGGGTGACGAATTCATACAATTTGTAAACATTTCGACATTAAACGAAATTAGCGCCACTTGCCCTCGAGTTGACGACAGCATAAGAATGGCTGTAAGACATGCTCTTGCCCTTATTTCGTTGCAGATCCTTTTAGGACCACAAATCGCTCAAACAATGCAGGGAGTAGGACAAAAAATCGTCTCAGGCATGGCGCCGACTTTTCCATTCCTGAAAACAGTTGCGAAGAAGAACGCTCCGTTATGTGCTAAGGAATGCTCCTACACCCAGTCCTGCTATTCTTTTGCATTCGGGTTCAAAGAATGTATCATGTGGGATGCCAAATACCTCCCTATCGACTCCATGGATGGAAAGGACTTCATGGAGAATAAGACAGGATATGTATATTATCACTTCAACCAAGTACCAGACCCTATAGGTATTTGCAAAGCATTTTAATTTTAATTTTAGCAGCTCTTGAGAGCTAACGTTAGATCTGACAGCATCTACAAAAGTAAACCTATTTCCGTTACCTTTCGATTTAAATATAAGAATGCATGTGAAGGGAAATGAAACTATGACCCTTATGACCAAAGGCCGTAACCATCTCATACTGACATTGAGTATGAGAGTGTCACGGCCTTTGGTTTCAAAGGAGTTCAAATCCATGCCAAGAAAGCATGACGTATAAGTCCACAAGGTTTGCTGGTATTTATTAACTAAGCATATAATTGAATTCTACAGATTATAAATACTTCACTGAGCTAGGGATGCTATACACTAGTTTGCAATGAATTACATTGCATGCTAACATGGAAACAAGTGAACGAATCCAACATAGATCTTTACGATCCCGTCTTGTTAGTTTAACCGTTTTATAGTTGAGCTGTAAACAACTTGTTGATGGTGAGACTTCGCCCTACAGAGCAGAAGCAGTAACGCCATATTTACTGAGGAGCTCTCATCTGGAGCGAGTTGTTTGGCTAGCTTGCTACCTATATTACAAATAACGTACAAAGCCGCTGATGAGAGCTGCAGGCAAACCAACTTCCAAAAGAATGACTTGCACACTGAATGAGCGAGCGAAGCGAGCGAAATTCAGGGCATTTTCAACGAGTACACGAAACCAACTTGATATGTCAAAGTATCACGAATTAGAAAACAAAAACAAGCTCGTTTGATGTTTAAGGTAAGGTTTAACTAAACCGAAGTCAAAACAGCAAAGTAACACAAATAAACTTTCCTGTAAGGTTTCACATACTGCAGTGTTCCTGTACTGTTTAGTTCACGTGAAACCCTACTGCTGTATTCAACCATTAGACACGTAAATTAAATTAAAACCATTACCCAACTTTCAAAATTGTTGTAACAATAATATAACGTACAATATAGGCTATACACTCGTCTACTTTCGGCGCTAAATTTGTCAGAATTATTCTAGTCAAGTCGTCTTCTTTCGGTTTATCCTATTGAGTCACACACCACTTTTCAAGATTTCATATTCAAGACTTCATGACTGATATTTCTTTTTTATTATCAACGACATTTCCAAGTTTTTAAAGAGTGAAACGAACCCTGAATTGCTTACTCTCTAAGTCTGTGCTAAGCACGGAAAAAGTATGGTTTTAACGACTTTTCAGCGATGTCGTTCAGCCACATGCCAATCAGACCTATCGTGTTTTAAAGTAAAAACTGTAAAAACACGTGACTACAGCAGTAGGATTTCATGTGGAACACTGAACACTGTTCCGTACAGGAACAGGAACAGTACAGGACAGGAACACTACGGTATGTGAAACCTTACAGGAAAGTTATTTGTGTTACTTTGCTGTTTTGACTTAGGTTCAGTTAAACCTTACCTTAAACATCAAACTAGCTTGTTTTTGTTTTCTAATTTTATTATTAAGCTTGACTAGTGTCGTTTCGCGAAATATGCACATGCCTTCCAGTCACCACTGAGCAACAAGAGCTAAATGTCCAATTCTCTCGCTGTGAAACGTATATTAAGGTTGTGCACCGGAAAAGAAAATGCACCTACCAATAAATCCATAAAATCCTTCTCTTTTAAGCCTAAGAAATCCGCTCTCACAGCAGGGGCTTGACTAACACCACCACTGTTTATTTCCTTCAGTGCCCCTTCCAGCTAGCTGAACGACTGGTTTCCTACGAGCTCGTTAGCGAATGTGGTGTTATTGATTCTGATCTACACAGTCATTAAAGGCAACATTTGCAATCGAATAAAGAGTGTGTAAACTCAATGAACGAACCCACTAACTTTCACGCTTTTGATTTGCAGAACTGGAATACGTTTCCACCAAGGCGTCGTACGATGACGCTGTCAATTATTGTAAATCGAAGCCGAATGGAAACCTGGTTGTTGTCAACGATCAGAAAAGATTGGACCAACTCAACGCCAAGTACGCAAATGAACCAGTTTGGATCGGACTGAGCGGCACTAACGATAACGCAAAGGGCACTAACGGAATCGGCCGAGTCAACAGTTTCGATCTTCGCTGGGCCGATGGGGGTCGCTTTACGATTAAGCGCTTTCACAAATTTGTAGACGCTGATCCCAACGATTCAGGCAAAGTTTGCGTAGCCGCGTTTCATGATGAATCAAAGGCTTGGATTGACACTACTTGTACCTTACCTAATGCTTATGTATGCCAGTATGTAAAATAATCAGGGTGTTCCGAAAAAAATTACTAGCCTATTCGATATACACGAATTGTTTATTCTAATCTAAATGTCGGTTGTGCAGCATACGTTTTGTATGTGAGAGAAGCTTATGTGTGTGTGTTTGTGTGTTACTTTTACTGATGTGTTTTGCCTCTTGGTGCATTGTAATACCATGGATTTCAGTTTCTGTCATATATATTATCTGTTATATTATACTTGCTGTTTAACTGTGTAAAGCTGAATCATTCAAGCATTTCAATTTGTACGTCTTTTTAAAGGCATCTGCAAATGTATTCTCTTCGACCATCAATTAACTCAGGGTGCACTTAGTGTTTTCAAGAGAAAATGCAGTAAGGCGATATAAAGAAATACCGGTCGTAGCATTTGATGACTGCATTAACGTTATTTTTAGGTATTTGCATTTTCTGATTGCTGGCTTCATCAGGTCAAACATGTGTAATTGTGTGGCATACACCCATTTTTTTTAAGCCCATCATTGTTTAAACCCACTGTTATCTTTTTTTCCCAAGTCGCTCAATTTTGTGGTGCTGCTAATAGAGTTTTGAGGGGACGCTGGTTTTGATGTAGGAGTACTTTGAAAATGTGTTCGTTGGAAATTTGGCTATTGTTTCTGTTATTGTTTTTTCGTTCCTTTTTGTAGAGTTTGTCTGTTTTTAATGGTGGTTCGGGGGTGTAGATGTACAGATTCCTTAATAAATTAACTCATCTTAACTCAACCCATCACGACTTTGATTGTGGCATGACAAAGATCCTGGTTTTCTCACTTGGATTTCTCTAGCTAAATTGTCCCTTTCGTCGTAAAGCGGTGCAGATAATGTGGTTTGGGTTCATCTCCCTTAGAATTTGAGTTTTATTTCACCAGAGCATCGACCAGCAGTTCGTGACCTCTCCAGGTATTGACTAATAACAACTAACACATAAAACAGAACTAAAACCCATCAGACTTATCACAAGCTAACCCATCAATGACACCACTACAAAATCCCTGTCTAATACAGCACCGTGCACAATTTCCCATTTCCCCACAGTGTATAGGACCATGCTCTTTCCACTGTGTGTACTTCTACTGTGTACTGATCCACATTCACGCCACTGTGTACAGATCCGCATGCACTCCACAGCTCACAAACCAATATTTTTACCACCCATGTAGTGACCCACATCCTTTCCACTGTGTACACATGGCAGACGACACTAACACAGGCACAAGCACTGGTCACTCACCAGGATTCAACCGTGTCCGGATACACACTGTAAATACTTAGCACAGAACCACATGCTTTTCACTGTATGTAGATCCCGATTCTTTCCCCACTGCGTACAAATCCACGCCACCTCCACTGCGCACGCTAGGGGGACGACAGGGACACTACTGCACCACGCACAAGTACCTACGAAACGAACATCTTTCCACTGTGCACGGACCTACAAAGTGTACATCTTTCCACTGTGTACTCAATATAGGGAGGCGGAGATCAAAAGACCGAGCAAACTAACCCAACCTACAGCCTCACCTTCGTGACCACACAAAAACTCACTATTGTGAGCAATGGCTGAACAGGAGAAGCACCAGCTTAAGTAAAAACAACAACAACAAAATTTTTGGTGCTTGCCTATACGGCGTACACCCATTGTTTAAGCCCATTGTTTTTATCTTTTTTGCTTTTCATCATTATGACGGCTCAGAAACTGAATACTTACACAGTGTACACCCATTGTTTGAGTCCATCATTATTTAAGTTGATTGTTCACATTATTTTATCATCATAAGTAGATCATAAGTTAGTTACTGTAGCAGGGTGCATGGCTTCGGGCCAAGGCCCTATTAAACAAATCGAATTAATTCGAATCATTAATGTTGTTTCTCCTCATCATCACCAACCTGTTTTAGAGCCTTACCAAATCATGATTTTAAATAAGTAGATCACACTCTGTTAAACTGCGTAAATGTTTGTGAATGCAAATGTAATGGGAAAAAAAAGAGATGTTGGATTGAAGCTTATGTAATCAAGTAAATGCAGCCTCTAAATGAACAAACAAAAACTGGATGAAATGGTGACAATGATTAATTAAGTTTCAGGGGTAAAATGACAAAGATCTAGTTGGATTATGCCGTTTTAAACCAATCTTATAAAGTACTTTATTAATAACTGTTGATATTGTTATCATGTAACTTATACTGTTGTAGCATTGTTGGGTTTGCACATTGTTGACTGGCTTCTTGGCGCTTGTATCTTGTTCGCAACGGCAAGAAGGTGAAACGAAGACAAGCTTATAATGGTTGTACCCTGACCTCTAGTAAATAAAATTAATGTTGTTCCAGAAGTGGTTTCTGTATTCTTTGTCCACTTCAATAACATATCGTCGATAATAAAAAATAATAATTGCTTGAATAAGTGATAGTTCATCATTAATTCGTTCAGCATTTGACTACCTGAACCTTTCAGAAGCTCGCATAAAGTTCAGTTAGGAGTGAGGACTGTTTTGACAATATTCATTCTCTGTTCTAGCGTATTATTTGGAAATCATGCCACTCGATGAATTATTGTACAAAAAAAGTACATCCACTTTATGAGGAAGTTAAAAACTCTGGAATACGTTTTGATGATAGCTCAGTCAGTCAGTTTGTTGGTTTATACATCTCAGATGATTAGGATGATGGTTCGAGTCTAGCTCTGGTCGAGTATTTATTTTTACTTTGCTGCTACACTTACAATTTCTGTAAAGTTGCAAAACAAACAATTGTAATTTATTTCTGCTTCTTTTAACCATAAGAATGTAGACATAGTTCTAAGTCAAAAATGGGTCTGTATGAGAAGTTTCAGCTTTGTACAGTAAGGTATCACATGCCCTGTGTCAATACATGTGAAACATGTTTTCATATTTCTAATCGCTTATCTGTACAATTCATCCAAAGTTCACAGTTAAAAGAACCGGGAATTACGAGTTCTGTATTTGTTCTGTAATTTTAATGAAGTTTTTAACAGTTGAGGGGAACACGTGATATGGTCAAATGCTGGTATGCTGCATAAGAGACTGTTCTTCACTACATTTTTATGAGGCACTGATGTGTACATTTTTCCACTGGTTGTTGGTACATTAAGACAGTAACCATACCACACGCCAAGGCTGTTTGCCGTGACGCAGGTACGAGGCCAATGTTTCCATTTGAAAATGATTGTTGCGAATGAACTGGTTTACTGGTTGGAGTTTGAAAATTAACCTAAAATCGCCTGTGTTCTTGGTGCAAAGAAAAATGGGTCTGTAGAACCCTGGATGGTCTGGATTTGGAATGGGCGAATGGCTTCCTTGAGCAAGAGACTGTGTATCTCTGCTGAAAGCGAGTCGGAAACAGCCATAGCAGTGGACCATGGTGGTGACATGAGAGGCGGGCGCTTGAAGAAACGTCGATGAAATCCCTTGCTGATTATTGATAAGATGGTAGAGTTGGAAGTACGGCCCTGCCAAGCAGGAAGAAAGTGGCGCAAACGACCCCCGACTGGTAGGGTCGTGGAGCGTACGTCAGCACCCGGAACGCGGTCATTGTTTAGGGCCCGGTGAAGTATAGTATCCGGACGATCGAGAGTGACACTGCGACCGAAAGACCAGTTCCCTCCACGTCCAGGGCCCTTGTTTTGAAAGGGTGTCTGTTCTGGATGAGGTGGGAACAAAGGTTGCGGGTCATGGTTGACTACATTGATGGATGGCGAATGCCAGTCGTCCTTGGCATCTATGCGAGTGGGGGGTGCCGAGCTTCGTGAATAGATGGATGGCTTAGGCCTAAAGGGGTTGGGCTTGTGGGCGACATTTAAATGCAGAGCGTTTTGGGATTAAGTCCCGAACAAAGCATGTCGGACTCATGGATGGGCTGATTCCATAGATTGAGACGAGTTGAGTCATTAAGATTTGGGTCCGTGTTTAGGGTCACTTTCGAGCGGGAGAGCGGAGTTGAAACGAGCCCAACTGAACCTGTTCATAGAATGATAGGTAGCAAAGCAAGCCTTATGGGGATCACTTGACTTATGAGGAAGGCTAAGTTCTTGGCTGTGGCTGGTTGTGGTTCGGCAGAGAGTTTTGCGCACATTGCATTTGCTGCTGTGTTAAGGACGTCCACCAGAGAGCCCGCAGGCACCCAAACATTATGACGTGTGAAATCCGTATAACCAAATGGTGCCATCCCATCCGTTCCATGCCTTACCCTGAGTGTCTTCGACGTCTGAAGCTTCCAACTGTGCAATAATAGCTCGAGAGTGGTGCCACACCCTAGTGTTCAAGTTGCCAATTAACTTTTGACTGCAAGATTCAGCTTCTTTCAGCTTCTTCAACAGTCCGACACAGGGGGGGGGGGGGGTCATCATCTAAAACTTTGTGGACAGATCGCAAAGCTAAACATTCGTCACCACATCTTAACTGAAAGAGTTATCATCCCATGGTACTCTTTACCAACCAATGCTGCCTACGCCACTTCGTGGAACAATTTAAAGACTCGTCTCGATGCTTTCTTCTCTCACCTGTGAATGGGTCTTTTAATTTTTTGGAGGAGGAGAGGGGGGGGGGGGTATTCTTGAGTTCTTCGTCTCAGTGCCGTCTTTGATTATGTTATGTTATGCAGCGCATGTACACACGCTGATGAAAGACCATTTAAAATAAAGGGGTGGAGTAAGTGACAAAGCATTTCTGGAAGTAGCACACTTAGAAAGAAAAGTACGTGTACATATTGGTAGGAGATTAAATGTAATAATTGACAAAGAATTTGCACAGACCGCACACATGAACGAACATGAACGACAATATAGTAGTGAGACCCTGAAAATGTGAAGTATGAGAGAAAGCATTTATTTGAAACATACTTGGAAAAACTTGTGCAACTTGGTACAAAACGATTTAAATGTGAAGTGTCCCCAACATATTGAGTTAAGCGTTCATATCTAATAGACAAGTCTACCACAGTAATACAAAATTTCAGTTCTCGACTCCGTCCGTCTTCATGGCAGACTTAACAGGTTCACGACACTCGATGCAGAAACTCACTGGCGTCTAATTCGCGCTGACATACACGTGGATTCCAGTGAAATTTTTAGTCTCAGTTTTCACCCTTTGCGAATCCACCATTTCCGTTTTCTTCGCACCCTACACGTGAATCGCGTGTGTTACGTCACACGAAAGCAGCCACTCACCGCTCAAAATGAATTTTGGCTCTTCTCTACCCACATCTATCGTTTCTCTTTGCATGCTGACGGAAATGCAACAATTTCCTTATCTTCGTCGTACAAGCCAAACTTTGATCAGTTTTCATGTACCAAGTACTGATTTAATTGAATTTGAAGAATTATTGGACAATCTTGCGCCCATTCCTACGGAGCATCAACAGTTTTATGCCATCAGGTAACTAACTAGCCGAGTCGCTCGCTAAGGCTAGCTCGCTCATTCGGCCGCGTTTCGCTTCGCTATTTATATACGAAGACAGACAATTCCACACCAAAAACAAACAGTCAAATGATCAAGCAAATAATCAGTGTAGTACACGTTTTTTCGTAAGGTTTCAGTTCATAAAAAAACTCGTTATTTTCTCTTTGTTTGTACTCATTCGCCACATTTAAATAAGATTTATCAGAATCACCAGATTCATTTTCAGTACTGAATAAATATTTAGCCTACTACTTACTAACTGTATTTGGGAAAAAGTGCTGTTTACAATTACAAACAATGATTTTCGTTCGCATCGCTTACTCAATCAGTGCAAACATTTCCTCACAGACATGACTGAAACAATGTAACCACCAAGAACCACACATCACTTGTAATTTATGTTAGTACAACGCTTTATATGGGTTTACTTGTTTCACTTATTAAGTATTTTTTTTTCGTTACGTCCTGCTCAATACGGATTTTCCCATTGGCTTCTTATCGCTTGACTTTCCAATGATCCCTCACTTGGCAAAACAGCTGCAAAACGTCATGTGAAAATACCACGACTTGAATGTAAGTTAGGCCTACGGAAGGAACTAACTTGTACCCAAGCTGCTCATGTTTCAGCACAAAGAAGGAGGGAACCGGCTGATGGCTTTACGTAAACACTAATGCTCGAATATTGCTGTTTGAAATGATACAGATGCAGACGTAAAAATATTCTTGGCACCCTTTTCTGGTGTCAATATATTGTCTACACGTAATTTAGTATTTAGCATTAATCTGTTTCTGTCTTCGTGTTACTGTTAAACGATTATTCTCATGTCCTGGATTTGTCACTATATAAACGCTCGATGATTGACTCCTAATACGCTAGTTTACTGATTGTTACTGACAACAACAAATTATTGATTCGCTTTGCGTTGGTCCGTTACCGCCAGACCATTGTTGATGGACGTTCCAAATAATTTCAACGAAAAATTTGGGCAACAATCATGACGTCATGTATTGTTGAGGCATTGTCGGGTGATTGTTGCTGATTGTTGCAATTTGTCAGTTTTCGTTATTTTCGGATATTTAGGACCGAGCCTATAATTTAAGAATACGCCTACACAACGTACGGACTAATTTGCTTTCTTTTGACAAACTTCTCATATTTGTAGCCTTCTACTTCCAGAGGAGAAGACGAACTACTCCAAGCAACCAATCAACCAAACAATAATAAACTGAATCTTTTTAATGAGGAAAGATTTGACATAAGCAAAGCGTTTTGGACCTAGCAAAGGTGTTTTGGAATAGCCTAGATGATTCGATAGGCTCCACTTCGCTTATAATTAAATATTTTATGTGCTTGGTAACAAGGTTCCAGCTGAATGTTGTATATAGGTCGATAGTTGTGCGTGCCAAGTAGCATTTTCAGCTCCATGGACATTAGCAATTTCTTTGCCCAACTTTTCCGAAATAACGCGTTGCAATACTCAGTATCGATTTGTTTCCTGGGTGACGAATCCGACCAACGTGTAAACGTTTCGAGACTAAAAGAGATTAGAGCCATTTGCCTTCCAGTTGACGACAGCGTAAGATGGCTGTAAAACACGTAGTTGCCCTTATTTCATTGCACATCCTTTTAGGATCACAAATCGCTCAAACAATGCAGGGAGTAGGACAAAAAATCGTCTCTGGCATGGCGCCGGTATTTCCATTCCTCAAAACAGTTGCGAAGAAGAACGCTCCGTTATGCGCCATGGAATGTTCCAACACCCAGTCTTGTTATTCCTATGCATTCGGGTTCAAAGAATGTATCATGTGGGATGCCAAATACGTCCCCGAAGACTATATGAATGGACAGTATTTCATGGAGAACAAGACAGGATATGTATATTACCACTTCAACCAAGTACCCGACCCCGTAGGTATGTAGAAGAATTTTTGGGTTGGTAAAATTGTAGGGATAGATCTGAGATATGCTAAGTCTCTCGTCACTTAACTCTGGACGACCATACATTACTTCCCAAAGAGCCTTGTTATCCGGATCTGTTTCTCAGTTTGTCTTCCCTCCAAAGAACAGAAGACTGAATATTGTATTGTACAGCAACAATTGCATTGTAAACTTCCTTTATTGTAACCATGAGCTCACCATGCCTACAACAATGTATAGCATAGCACCCTCTTTAACAATGCCTTAGCATCCCACTCCAAAACTGTCATTCCATTCCCAGCTGTCAAACTAGTAAGTTACCTTCGAAATTAATAATTAGAAATTCTTCCTCCCCTTTTCCTCCACTAGTCCCAATTTCAGTTAGCATGCCCCCAAAACATCACTTGTATTCATCCCCATCTCATTAGTTGCTTTGTAGCAGATTAGGCAGTGGCAGGCGAGTCTCTTAACCATAAAAATCCTGAACAATAAACATCATAGCCCTAACTCTACTTGCAATTCTTTCATAAATAATGATTCCGCCCGTAATCCAGCCCTTGACGCTATAAAATGTGAGAGCTAACGTTCGATCTGACAGCATCTATGAAAGTAAACCTATTTTCGTTACCTTTCGAATTAAATATAAGGTTGCCTGAGAGGAGAAATGAACCGACGACCCTTTTGACCAAAAGATGTAGCACTCCCATAATGACACGGGGCATGGATAAGTGATAGAGCTTCGGTCTTTAGTTTTAAACGTCATGAGTTCAGATCCATACTAATGAAACATGACGTATAAGTTCACAAAGTTTGCATTGGTATTTATTAACTAAGCATATAACTGAGTTCTAAACATTACAAATACTTGGCCGAGCGACAGATGCTGTAATACATTATTTTGTACTGAATTACACTGCATGCGGACATCGAAACAACCGAACGAATCCAACATCGATCCTTACGGTCGCATCTCGTTAGCTTAAAAAATAACTTCAATCTTTTATTAACCAAAAACAAACCGTTTTAAAGTTGAGCTGAAACCGAGTTTGTTGTGAGACTTCCTCCTATACAGCAGAAGAAGCAGTAACGCCACATTCTCTGCGGAGCTCGCTTCCGAATCAAATCGGTTAGCCAGCTGCAAGAGTCACTGGATAAAAATGGAAATAAACTATGGTGACTCAATCCAGTATTTGTGAAGCTGATTTTTTAGGCCTAAAAATACGCGATTTTTCAATTTGTGAACAGCTGCTTCAATTTTCCGCAAATGCAATCTTTTCTTGTCCGATTTATTACCGTAGTATACGCTTCACCAGAGTCAGACTGGCCCAGAAAGGGTGCCTGTGCCATCTGGAAGTAGGACGCAGGCACCGTGTTTTCCAAAAATTTACTTGTACTGCTGATTAAGGAATAGCTCCTGAAATTCATCTATGAGGGTCTGGGGGAGTGTTGTAAGCTCCCCAAGTAGGGTTATGGACCAAGGTCATACTTCTTTCAGTATTCTACTGTGATTAACGGCGCTTTGAGCTGCATTCATTAAAACATCTACATTTCAAAGAATTGGTTTTTTGTGGGTCGATTTTCATAGTTTTAATAGAAAATTTTTTCCTTGGGTGGCGGGGAGGGGAGGTTACATGAATGGGTTGAAAACGCAACTGAATTGGAGGGAGACAGAGAGGGGTTCTGTGCCTGAATGGACTGGTAAACAGCAGGAAAGCATCTGAAATAGGGTAATGGTATTTCCTCTGGTTGGAAGTGTCGGGGGGGGGGGTAAAAAGTACCCGAGGGGCACCAAACGTGAGATGGCCAAAGGGCATTCGTGCCATGGCACAGTGGCACTATGGCCAGTCCTAGCCTGCGCTTCGCAGCGTAAGGGATTGAACAAAACAACGTTAAATTTATTATTCAGTTTGTCTTCTGTCGTTTCACGAAGTAGAAGCACGTAGTGAAGTGTCCCGGACACCGGCCCAGCAACAATTGTAAATGTCCAATCCTCCGCTGCGAAACATAAATTAAGGTTGTAAATCGGAAAAAAAAAATTCCACTTGCTCGAAGTTGCAGCAGCTACCAGCAAATCCACAAAATCCCGCACTTTTCGACCTAAGAAATCCGCTCACTTAGCAGTGGCTTGACCAAAAACGCCACTGTTTGTTTCCTCCAGTCCCCTCTTCCAGCTAGCTAAACGGCTGGCTCCAGATGCTGGCATCTTATCAAATGTAGCATTATTGCTTCTGCTATAAAGAGTGATCAGTTGTGACTCAGCTTGATAGCTAAAGTACTACTAAACAATATGTTATGAGACTTGGGTGCTGTGATGAGGCCAAGAGGGCCCATTGATTGGACAAGAAATGAATGACCTTGCCAAATGTTATCAAGGTCATCAAACTGCTAACTACTTAAATATGCATCACACACCATGAGTATATAGGGAACAAAGAGACATGGAGCCGTTCAAGTGTTACGTCATCAAGGAATTAGCCATTTTAACCCCCCCTCTCCCCCTCTCGTCATCGATCGTCATTAATTGCTCAACCCCCCCCCCCTCCAACATTACCTCATCTTTTTCTTGACTTCCACTGAGACGGTGTGTTTTTCCTGTATTTCCCTATGTTTTTCTGATGACCTTTTGTTTTCATTTTTCCACCCTTTTACTGCAATAACGGTGCTTACATCATCAACTGGCCACCCCCTCCCCTCGTCATCCATCGTCACCAGCTGTCGAACCCTCCCTCCCCCCCTTTCCTGATGACGTAATACTTGAACGTCCCCCCAATACCAATGAAAAAAAAAACAGAACAAAAATCGGACTAGATTTGCAGGACTTATGACGTACGTAAAATGGCTATTTTCGAACTCTGAATGGCATTCCATTTACACATTCCGTCCGGCAGGGAAGCATCGCTTACTTTCAGGGGTGGAAAGCAGCCATTTTACGTACGACATACGTCCTGTAAATCTAGTCCGATTTTTTATCTGTTTTTTTTTTTTTTTCATTGGTATTGGGGGACGTTCAAGTATTACGTCATCAGGAAGGGGGGAGGAAGGGTTCGCCAGCTGGAGACGACGGATGACGAGGGGGTAGGGTGGCCAGTTGATGACGTAAAGACCGTTTATTCCAGTAAGAGGGTGGAAAAATGAAAAAAATAGGTCCTCAGAAAAAATCAGGGAAATACAAAGAAAACACCGTCTCAGGGAAAGTCAAGAAAAAAATGAGATAATGCTGGAGGGGGGGGGGTTGAGCAATTGATAACGATCGATGACGAGAGGGGAGAGGGGGAGGTTAAAAATGGCCAATTTCTTGATGACGTAACACTTGAACGGCTCCATGTCTCTTTGTTCCCTACATATTCCTAATGCATACTCATGGTGTGTGATGCATATTTAATAAGTTAGCAGTTGAATGACCTTGATAACATTTGGCAAGGTCATCCATTTCTTGTCCAATCAATGGCCCCTCTTGGCGTCATCACATCACCCAAGGTCATAACATATTGTTTATTAGTACTTTAGCTATCTTACTTTACTTTACTTTACTTTATTACAAAAATGCACTACAGCGCCGTACAGGCTTCGTAGCAAAGTTGATTAGAAAAATATTGTACATGCAAATAATAAATGATCAAATAAACTTAAAACATGTTACACGAATTTTACAAAAAACATTCAGAATTACATTTGAAAAAAAGTTTGCATACCAACAATTGCAATATAAATATTCTGAAATAAAAGACTATGGGAATATTAACAAGATACATAGGCTAATATTAAAAAATTGATATATCAATATTTAAATATATATAAGTGAATTTGGCATAGTATAATTTTTGATGGGTAAGACCAAATCGGATGGGGAATAGTAACCGACAAAATTTCTTTAATAATGGCAATAAAAAACAGAGAAACTTAAGCTCAACATCAAATTTAAGAAAAAAGCACCAAGAAAGGGGGGGGGGGGGGTAGAAGACACCTTGATTTAAGAACCACCTGCATAGGAAAATCGCCAAGTGGTATTTGCGGCAACAAAATTATCCAGTCTATTTTTGAAGATATTTGGGCTCGGGGCAGCCACAACGATTTCTGGCAGTGCGTTCCAGTGAGAGATAAGGCGGACAGAAAAGAAACCTTTTGCTTGATTTTTATTGATAGTGGGTTTAGTTAATTTAAGTGAGTGGCCTCTTGTGGATGTTATATGGTACCTAGTGAAAAGAGCTGCTGTATCTGGGCCGCCAAAATTGGAAGTTAGGATTTTAAAGAGTGTAAGTAGGTTTCCACGCATTAGACGCCACCACAAGGAGTCTAAGTCCAGACGTAGAAGCCGCGCCGAGTATGACATGTATCGGCACCCCTCAATATTTTTAGTTACCCTGCGTTGTACCTTTTCCAGTGCCGTTTGGTGTTTGACGAGTATTGGAAACCAAAGTTCGGATGCATATTCGAGAATGGGGCGGACGAGGGTCAGAAATAAGTTTAGGTAGATATTGGGGTTTCTGGAGGTAATGGTGCGGTTTATCATGAAGACGACAGCAGTTGCTTTTTGTACTATGTTGCCAATATGTTTGTCAAATTTAAGGTCATTTTTTATGGTAATGCCAAGGTCCGTGACTTCTTGGATATTGGGGAGGGGGTCGTAGCCCCAGTGGTACGTATAGTTTGGATTATTAAAACCGAAATGGATAACTCCAGTTTTTTGGGGGTGTATGGGAAGTTGCCACTGCTGGGACCAAAAAAAGAGATTGTTTATATGCTGTTGAAAATGAATGTTATCATTTAAACAAATAATTTCATGTTTGGATTTGGTATCATCAGCAAATTTGGAAGTGGAATTAGTGGGATCAAAACCAAAACTGTTAAAGAAAATTAAGAACAAAAGTGGTCCTAAAACAGAACCTTGAATTACGCCACTGGGCACTGGAGTCACAACTTGCTGAGTCACAACTTAACTGATCACCCTGTATATATATCTTCATCATTATGTGAACTATTTGCAATCTAACAAAAAGTCTGCAAACTCTACAAACGTACCCATTAATTTTTCATCCTTTTGATTTGCAGATCTCGAATACGTAGCCAACAAGGTGACGTACGACGAGGCTGTCAGTTATTGCAAATCGAAGAAGAATGGAAACCTGGTTGTTGTGAACGATCAAAAAAGACTGGACCAACTCAACACCATGTACGCAAAAGAAGAAATCTGGATCGGACTGAGCGGCACGAACGATAACGCGAAGGGCACTAACGCAAAAGGCAGAGTCAACAGTTACGATCTTCGCTGGGCCGATGGGGGTCGCTTTACGTTGAGGCGCGTTCACAGATTTGTAGACGAAGATCCCAACGATTTAGGTAAAGTTTGCGTAACCGCGTTCTTCAATGAAGCAAAGAATTGGATTGATACTACTTGTACCTTAACTCGAGCCTACGTATGTCAGTATGTAAAATAATCGGTGTGTTCCGAAAAAAAACTATTCTATCTGCACGCATTACTTTTACTGGTTTGTCGTTACCTCTTGGTGCATTGTAGGTTCTTGTATTTTAGTTTCTGCCATGTAATACAGCTTAGAGATACTTCTTGTTGACAACTGTGTGTAACGCTTGCATTATTCAAACATTTCGCCTTATACGTCATTTTGCAAGCATCTGCATTGTGTGCGCGGTGTATCTTGAATCCTGCAAGTATTTTGCGAGCGGGTCTTCCTGGATGGGGTGGCTTTAATCGATGGCCGCCATTGTTTTTGTAACCATCTTGGATATCAACAAGGCACTCTGCTACTGAAAAGGTACAATCGATAATATGTGTTCGTTTTGCGGAGAACTCAAGATAGGCTGCGGACACTATAATTAATTGTGTTCTTTCTTCCATCAATTAACTCGTGGTGTATTTAACATTTTCAATTGAAATGAAATCGCACTGAGACGATATAAAGAAGCATCCGTCGTAGCATTCGGTGATTGCATTTGCAGTATTTACAGTGATCTGCTTTCTCTTTTTTTACTGGCGTCTTCCTGTTAAATTAGTAAAATTGTAAGGTTTGACCTCGGCCTCCATTTTAAAACCGATTTATCGTACGGTCCCTAACTTTCTCAATGCTAAAAACGAAGAGCGATATATCCCATATCGCCACACTAAAGTGTGGCGATATGGGATATCACCACACTAAACTGTGGCGATATTGGATATCACCACACTAAACTGTGGCGATATTGGATATCACCACACTAAAGTGTGGCGATATGGAAGCCATGCTCAGGGAAATGACGATATGGCATTGCCAACACTTTCATAAGGTAGAATTCCTTAATAAAACCATGCGAGAATTAAGTTTATTTTTTTAAATGTTAACCTACGTTCCTTGTTCGAAAAATAATTGAAACCCATGTTCTTTTATTAAGCAAAGTTAAAAGCAAATTAATTCTCGCATGGTTTTATTAAGCAGTTCTACATTTCGAAATCTAGACAAGAAAATTAAATACTTTAAATGCTTACTATTATCCCCCCCCCCCTAAAAAAAACAGCTGGCAACTGCTGTAAATCACAAATCTAACGTGAACTTGCGTCGGCCTTTCGAAAACACCAACTGACATAACGTAAACGAAATATACATGAATTTCATCCGTAAAAATTAAGCGTTACGCTATTTCCCTCCTTTCCCCCGAAAATTACACCTACAACGTCCCTAACTACCCACATAGTTCACAAGAATACGCTGAATTGTCGGTATTACGTCCCTAGTGACCAAACCTTTCCTTTTCGGTCGTACACAGCCTTCAGTTTTCTATCAGAGAATGACTTAACGCGTAGACCCCCGCTCAGAAAGCACATTATGCAAATTAAAGAAAGACGACACATTACGTAAAATGAGATCATTAAAAAAAATCAAAAACACTTTTTAGGTTAACCTAGAGTGAACGACGTAATTTTTCATGATGAAGTTTACGTAATGTGCAACATCAGTCCAATGACTTTAAAAAACAAAACGCGTTTCTCCTAAACCTTTTTTTAAAAGAAAATCTCTGCCTCTAGACACACACCCCTGCTTACCCCCGTCTCGCTCAAATGGTATCGGCCGCAAACCAGACTGCATCAAAACAAAATTATGCAAACATGACGACACAAAATTTGTATATACAACAGACCTTGCAATTCATTTGCGAAGGCAAACTTTCCATTTATCCCAAATTTTTATTTTTATTTCGAAAGTTAGGGACCGTACGATAAATTAGTTATAGTACCCGTGGCGAAATGTATGGGATTTATGACCCGATGGGCGATATCCCGAACATGGCCAATCCGCTCGAACTACGTCGCGATGACATCCTCGGCTACGCCTCGGACGTCATCTTGACGTAGTTCTCGCGGATTGGCCATGTTCGGGATATCGCCCATCGGGTGATAAATCCCATACAGTTCGTCAGGGGTACTATAACTATTACATATCGATGATAAATTTCTCTGCCGTCTTCAATATTTTCCACCCAAATTTAGAATGTAAGCTTTGCTGGATTTGGTAACCACAAGTACCGACTTTTATTGATTTCCGATTTGTCACATCAGAGATCTGGACTTGAGCTGAAATCGTGATTTTCATATTTGGCTTAGATTTCTTGTTGTTGTCCTTGGACACGTTTATACAATGGTCTCTACAGACTAAAACATTTGTCCTAGAAAGCCGGCTCATTTAAAAATGTCATTTCCGCAGACGTGCGTTTTATACAAATACAAATCGGTCGTGCCGTTTCGGAGTTACGTGGCCCTGAACGATCAGTTTTATTGTTTTACATTGTTTTAAACATTGTTGATAGGCAACAACCACAATCAGCAAACACCAGCCTCAAGATATAGACTTACGATTCAACAAATGCTAACAATGCTGGCGAGCCAACAATTCACCCACGCTTGGACGAAACGTGAAGAGAAAACATTATCCTTATTACGAATTAGTTTATATATATGATTTGCGTCACCCTCCCGTGTAACTAAAATTTCGTTGCCCATTAGGCTTGCCGTCTTGTATTAAATACGAATAAAGGCTAAAACCGCCGAGAGAGAGCTGCATGCAAATCAACTGTATACAATAGAGCAGTGACACGACGTAGTATTATTGTATATAACTCTATGGTGGAGCCTTAATGGATTCTCTGCAAGGGGCACTTCAGAGAGAAACAGGAGGGCGTCATACTGAAGCCGATGCTGTGAAGAGTGATTTCTTAGACCTAAAATGCGCGATTTTTGTTGTTGCAGAAAACAACGTTATTTTAAGCCTAAGAAATCCTCTCTTCCTTTCTTTTTCCCTCCATTTTTATGTAGTGCACCTTGTAGTTATACCCTCCAAAACCCATACTGGTGCCAAGCTGGTGCCAATGTGGCGGCAAATGTTACTGCTCTATAGACAGACTTTCACTGAACGGGCAAGTGAGGTGAGAGAAATTCAGTGCGTTGGTCAAAACTGAAGTCAAAACAGCAAAGGAAAACACATAAACTTTCAGGTAGGGTTTCAGATACTGCTGCGTTGCTGTACTGTTTAGTAAATGTGAATCCCTATCCTGTACCCAACCATAATACACGTTAATACAATCAAAACCAGAGCCCAGCTTTCAAAACTTTTGACGCCGAAACAAAGGAAAAATAATGTAAGACTACACCCTCGAATATTTTGTTTGATAAATTTTTCAGTGTTCTTCAACGAAGTCGTTTACTTTCCGTTCATCACCCTAGTGATGACACAGGCAAAATTTTTTTCGGTTCTCAAGCACTTTTCAAGGCATGAAATTTCATTATTACTTTCCAGGTTTTCAAGGACTCGTACGAACCCTGAATTACCTGTAGAGCTGTGCTAGGCACACTAAGACCATTAGTTTTTAACCTTTTTCCTAGTGGAATGTACCAAGTAATTTATCCAACTAGAATCCATCCGTCATTAGCTGACCTATCGTGTGCAAAAGTAAAATTAATAAACACATTTGAATACAGCAGTAAGGTTTCACGTGGACTAAACCAGTCCACCAACATTGCAGTATCTGAAACCTTACAGGAAAATTTATTCGCGTTCCTTTGCTGTTTTGACTTCGGCTCAGTTAAACCTTACCTTAAACATCAAACGAGTTCGTTTTTGACGAAGCAAGCAGTCTGCATTAAAGACTGGCCTCGTGAGGAAACACAATACACTAATCTGAGAAAGAACGAAAAGACAACTACCCTGACTGGGACTCGAACCCAGGACATCCCGTTTACTAGCCGGGGTTTGAGTCCCAGTCCGGGCAGTTATCTTCTCTTTCTTTTTCCGACTAGTGTATTGTGTATCCTCACAAGGCCAGTTTTTAATGCAGACTGCTTGCTTCGTTAACCTTTTACCTTGTGATTTCTTTCTTTATGAGTTCGTTTTTGTTTTCTAATATGTAGAATTGTGTGCCATACACCAATTGTTATCTTTTCCTCATTATCGTTTCGGGTGTTTGCTTACGAGGCATACGCCCATTGTTTAAATTCATTGTTTTCCATTGTTTGCTCTTTGTCGTGCGGTGTACGTGCTACAGGTTGCATCTGTGAGGCCACATTTGCGTGTTATACTGTTTGCGCTGTTTTCCTGTTTGTATCTGGTTATACCATGACAGTAGTGTATATGGGTAACGAGTAGCAGTTAGTGTACATTGTTCTTGCTCACATTCTGTTACACCGGAGCTGTAGTTGTGTATATGGGTCACGTATGGCGGTCAGTGTATGATGTTCCTGTATTTTTAGTTTAGGGTGGGCGCGTGGCCACGATCCCAGGCCCCAATAAAATCACATTGCCTTGCCTCTTCATCGTCTCAGAGGGCTCAGAGACATAATACTTATGCGCAGTGTATGCCATTGTTTTAGACCGTCATTGTTGAAGCTCATTGTTAAGATTTTTTTTATCATCATTGGGCCTTAGGGCTTCGGGCAGATGACCAGGAGTGGTTAACGCTCGTTAAACCCTTTAACCCTTTAAACCCTTTATCATCAATGTTGCTGCTAATCATCTTCATCACTCTCTTTTAATGAGCCCATATGCAACTTAATGATGTTAGATAATCACCTCGCACTCTGTTAAACTGTGTACGTCAATGCAAAGGCAATGAAAAAATATTGCAATTAAGTTAATGCATCCTCTAAATAAACAAGCAAAAACTGGATGAATGGGTAACGATCACAATTAATCAAGTTTCTTTCAGGGATAGAATGACAAAAGCCTAGAGTTTGATTATGCCGTGTTAAAACCTATCTATCTTGTACAAAAACTTTATTGATAATAAAAAAAATATTTAAAAATACTTGAAGAGGTGAAATTTCATCAAAAATTCGGAACAGCTAATTGCTTTCAGCATTCGACAATTCCACATCATGAGGTCCTGCCAGGAGCTTATAAAAATTTGTGTTTATAACTAGGAATGTTTGACAACATTCACTCTATGTTCTTGTGTATTATTTAAAAAGTACCCAATCCAGCAAATTTTTGTACATCCGCTATATGATGAAATAGAAACTGTTGGTTTGCATATTTTAGAAGGTTACTAGCAGTTGTACCAGCTTCGCCTATGGTTTTGTTCCACCTGTAGCTGTTTCTCGGTAGGTGTGGTCTGAACGGAATATACCTGCAACGGAATATACTGCAACAGAATATACCTTCATAATTTTATAACAACAATTAACCAATGGGAAGCCAATAAACGGCAGCCACCAGCCAATCACACCTCCTTAACACTGATTAAACGGTCACACGGTATTTTATCAGATTAAATTGTTAGCCTCATCCCTTCATCTTGAATTACCGTTCGACTCGTTTTGTATCCTGGGTTACGCCGCATAAAGAAAGTATGAAAGAACTGCATTTGGTAGGTTGAAACCAATTTCTAAACGCATACGATGTACCTGATAGTTAAGTGACACATTACTTAACGTCTCGGCGATGTACGTTTAACCTTTGGTTACCATAGTAACATAAATCAGCTTTTCGCCGAAGTGTGTTAAGCCGTTCTGGTTAGGACTACCGCCTCTATGAGAAGCTTGGCGATCCAGGCAACCCCAGTACCGTAATAATATACTACGGTATTTGAATATCGGAAATAGTGGAAAATAAATTAATAACAATTGTCGTAAAACTTAGTATTACGGAATATTCTATTTTAAATCTATGAACAACACTTTGATTAAAAATAAAACACATATATACTTTCCTTGAAGCGCTCTGGTAGTTGTCTGCTTTCACGGCGAGTTACTTTCGGTTTCGGTTAAGTTTGTGATAGATTGTTGGGGAAGCAAAACTAAAGTATTCATGGTAATGACAGTAGAAAATAGGTTTCCTACAGATGCTAAACGAACCAGTGAGTACATGTGGCAACAAATTGTACGCTTTCATCATTTCGTGCAAACATGAATTGTGAATTCAAGCGAGAAACCACTGCAATACAACTAGGCCGTGATATGTAAGTTGAATTTTTATTTTAAAGTTGATGTTTATGGGAGACGGTATATTCTCGTTTCAAATATAACTCGAGCGGAGTTTAAGTATCTATACACTTTCTCAACCACTCGTTACATTCCCAAGCTGATAAAAACAATTCGCGCAGCGCAAGCGCTCGGTATTTTTTCAGCTTCGGAATGTAACTCTTGGTTGAGAAAATTGATCGATAAAAAACTACGCTCTCGTTATATTATTACTGATAAAATACCGTGTGGTCGTTTAATCAGTGTTAAGGAGTTGTGATTGGCTGGTGGCTGCCGTTTATTGGCTTCCCATTGGTTAATTGTTGTTATAAAATTATGAAGGTATATTCTCCTAGTAAAATCGTACTGCAGTGCCACCCATGACAGGTTGGGACTAAATGTATAAACCAACTCCTGAATCAAGAAAATATGAACAAAATCAAAATTCAGTAGAGTATTAAAGGCCTCTCTCTGATCGGCCAATAAATACAGAAACTTGTAAATAAAATAAAAAATGTGTTAGGAAATAACTGTATGATTGCAAACGTCAAGTTGTTTATTTGTTTTTTTAAACGTACCAGCCTTGAACTGGGATTTTATTGTCGTTAGACTTTTATAAGATTGGTGCTCGTAAAACACTCCGGACTAGAACGATCCCGGTAAACACAAACATTTGTGTAACGTAATGACGATAAACAGTAAAGAAAAAAAAAACAATTCAGCCAACTGTTGTCTTTGACGATAGCGAGAGTAAATTTTGTTCGTGATTGTATCTCAAATTAGTTTTAAAACGAGCCTGCAGTTGAGCTTTACTACCAATGTTTGTGTAGTGTTAAAACAAACAGAATCGATGCATGCTTGCATGTGTGTGTGCTCTTATCGGACCAGATTATGCAAATATTATCGCCGAATTTAGCTCATGAATTACAGTATTTTGCCTCTGGCTACAATTCGTGCGCATGTCTGACGTCATTGAAGAGGGTAAAGTGTTTTAAGGTTGCAGCCGAACAGAAATTTTCCAGATTAAACAAATCAATACCACCAAGACTACGAAGAAACTAATGTATCTCTGAATTTAACATTTGTTGGGGGAAACTTATTACTTTAGAGAATTCCAGTCCCTTATTTTTGTTAAGAGATTCCGCCTTCTGTTAAAACACTACTCATAAATCAAAATTCGAACATTGTAAAGGTGAAATCACTCCTTTGCGATGGCTTTTATAATGTTCAGGTAAAACAGTAAAAATTAGCAAAACGGCGCCGTCTATGACGAAGTGGCCTTACAGTATAAGTAAAATTTAGCACACACAAAAAAAAAGTGTGGTGCCATCTATGATCGTAGTGACCCACTTTGTGAATTACTGTACAAGTAAAATATAGCAAAAGGGTCGGAAAATGTTTGGTGCCATCTATGATCGAAGTGACCAACTGCGTGAATAACATACAAGTAAAACTCAGCAAAACGGATTGAAAAAAATGTGTGCCCTTAACAGCTGTACTACACCTGAATATCGAACCAATGAAACGGTGCTCGTTTTATAGCTTAAAACTTAGGGATGAACAAAGCTTAGGAACTTTTGAACGCTATTTTAATGTAACTACAACATTCTTGTTGTTGTTGTTCTTGTTGGGGAAATTTGGCTCTCACCTAGGCATCGAACCAAAGAACTGATTTTCAATTTTTATAGCTGAAAACTAAGTATTAAAAAGGCTAAGACTGCTGTAACAGTTATTTTAAGGTGATTACAATATTCGTTTTGTTGTTATTTTTGACCTTCGACAAGAAAAAAAATAAGATATAAGTGTCACAAAACACTTAAACGTAAAAAATACGGATGTACGCCTTAAAAAACTGAAGCTCAAGGAACAGATATAAAAAAAAAGACATGTATGTCATCAGCGTCGCACTAACACGTGCAAAAGTAGCTCCAGCTTGTTTTTTGGGATGCTAGAGATTCTTTTACAAATATTAGTAGGACGCTGATGGCTTACATGTCTTTTTCTAATATATGGTTCCTCTAGAACTTTAAGTTTTTTTAAGACTTACAACCGTATTTTACACTTTTCAGCGTTTTTTAATACTAATCCATGTTTAAAGTCATTAGAGGATTTATATCCAAGGTTGAAAATGAGGTTCTTGAACGGTATACTTATCTGTTTAACACTAGGGGGTCACAATTTTCAATTAAAAGTTGTTTGTTAGTTTTTTTTTAGGGAGCACGAACCAATATTTGGTTATCTGCCCCATAACGATGAGAGGGACAATTTAGCTGGAGAAATCCAAGCGGAAAACCCAGGTTCTTTGACATGCCACAATCGACACGAGCACGAGGCATCACAGGGCCCTTCTAAATTAAAAGTTAGCAACCCCCATTACAATGGTATAGACATTCGTTTGCTTGTAGGTACATCTACGTTTGGAATAATCTACTTCAGGATGTTGTTGACGCTGGATGTTGAAATGCAAATCCGGTAAGTATGCTCCGGACGAACTATATGGATTTTCCGAGTAATTTCATTTTACATTTGAAATACCATTTTTTGTAATGGTGAAGGCAAAGAGCATGGTGCATTTAATTATCTTTTTCTAAATCATAGTGTATTTACTTTCTCATTTTTCTTGGATCTATATATGTATAATAATGCAGATTTCAGACTGCAGGCATCGGCACCAGCAACGACACCGCAAGCCTGGTAGGAGGGGAAGCATTGGAGGAAAGCTTTTCAGAACAGCATGCTTCTAGACGGGTAGCTTCGATACCACCTTGAGCCTTATTTGTTTCTACCAGCATGAACGTGACAATGGAAGAATATAATAGAGGTGATCATTAGGATCGGGGGATCGTTATTAGTACTAAGTGGGAGGGGCTCATTAGTATTAAGGGGGAGGGGCGATTTGAGTCACAGGATGCGCTGATTGAGTGAATGAAACGAAGGAAAATTAGCGTTTGTTTCCCAGTGTAGGCAACAATTTGAAAATATTGTGTTTTATAACAAAATATGTATCGTCACAGACCAAGGACAATGACGACGAATATATTGATAAAATTAAATTAAATTAAGCTGCATGTGACGTCGATGCAAAGTCGCTTGAAATTTAAGTATAGATCGTTACCGAGCATCAGAAAGCGGCTTTAGTGTTTCCGTGTACCCGTTGTTGCTTCATTTCTAAAGTTCTATTTCTGCTGCACAAAAATGGCTTGTGTTGGAGGATTTAAGTAGATGTAAATGTAAAGATATTTCCACCGCATTTTGGACTTGAATTGTTAGATTGCTTCGACCTTTGAAACCCTCATTCTCAGTCACGGCCCATTTGGCTTTTCCGTTCTACAAATTATTAATTGTTTTGGAGGAAGGCCTGAGGTTTTAGTCATGAAAACCCAATTTTATTCAGTTCCTTTAGGCAGCTCCGGTCTCATTATTATGTCTCTAATCCGCTTACAAAAGCAGTTCGGTCTTTTGGAAAACAGCAATTATTTTTGGTTCTTTGCTTTAAGAAAAACTTAAGAGAGACTTTCAGCATTTAATAATTACCCTAATGGAAGTTTGAAAGAATTATGTAAGCCGCAATTAATGCATTTTTTAGAGTAATCTTCCAATTAATGAGAGCTAATATCCAGAAAGCAGAAAATTTGAAATTCGCCCAGTGCAAAAAAAAAAAAAAAAAAAAGACATGGAAACTCAAGAGCGCGGAGAGATAAAACACGAAGCAATGTCACAGAAAAAAAAAGAGTCACAAATTTGCTGGAAAAAATAACAGGAAAAAAAACTCACTAACTGGTGAATACTGTGAATAATTTCCATGACCTTTATATCTGGAAATAAGTTTCTGGACTCACTGGAGCTTCAGGATGTTTATTGTCCCCGCAAAAAGCGTGGCCCACCACAGTTATGAATGCGTCCTGCCTGAGGTACCACTACCAAATTTCTCTAGCCAAAGTTAGTCATGACACCCTCGACAAGTTGTGTCAGGCGAGCGCACTAAAGATCTGGAAAACTGATCCACTGCGAGTTGTCATTCCATCCAGAGGTACGTCAAAGGTTAAGAGGGAATTTAGCAAGTTTGGGTCTGGTCCTCCTGGCTGATGTCACGGATTCAGGGAACGTTGGCATCATGCTCTTTGTCGGTAACAATGGTGGAACGGGGAGGGGGAGGGTTGTACTGGGCCGGTAGGGGGGGGGGGGTGTACAATATTTAGTTATTTGTGTGATTCCTCAGTGACTGCGAACTTAAATCTGCAAACAGGACACGAGATGCCTGGGGTAAATCTAGAAAATTCCCAACTTTTCATAATTACACTATTTGTCGGTAACGAGGGGGAGGGGGAGGGCGTTCATGACAATAACTTTCGGGGGGGGGGGGTTGAACAATATGATAGGGGAGTGAGGGGGGTTTGAAAAAGGTCATACTTTACGTGACTTCGTTTGTGTACGACATTTTATTGATTTTTGGAGTTAAATCTACAAATAGGATGTAACATGCACAGAAACTTTCAATTGAAATGATAACGGAATGATAATGAATGAATGATGAATGAATGAATGATGAATGAATGAATGATGAATGAATGAATGATGAATGAATGAATGATGAATGAATGAATGATGAATGAATGAATGATGAATGAATGAATGATAACGAATTCAAACGTTTTCGTCAATACATGAACACATCTACAAAACAAAAATCTACTAATAACATCCTTGTAAACAAAGTTAGAATTGAACACTGCATTTCAGCTGCGTTGCTTCCGTGTTGATTTGGTGTTCCCCAAGGTTCTGTACTGGTGCCGACCCTTTTTTTTTTTTGTAACAATTGAAGATCTAATCAGTTGCCACTTTCTGTCGGTTCACTACAGATGAAATACGTTATTTCAAAGGTTGTATGGTGGTGTATCACTGAGCCTCTTTGTCAGTAGTACAAGTTTCGCACCGAACACGTGTTTAAATTTCCAGGGAAACTAATTCCTCAAACCTCATTACACTTTCGAAACGATTTGCTCATGCATCCTAAAATAGCAATTTGAGCGGCACGTGGGCACATTTTGGTTGGGGAGCCGATGTACACGCACTCGGGCTCCGTTTCTACAGCGATAATAGCGCACTTCGTTTGTTGTCGAATGCTAATTAAACACAAATTTAATTAAAAGGGAGGATTACACCGTGATGCCTGTAATCTTCCTTTCCCTCGTGCGGCGATTACGGAAACATTGGGAGGCGAAGTGAAGACGCATCAGTGAGCGGATTTTCGGGTGACCGCTGTGACGTCACGGAGTTTAAATGTCGCCACTTCATCGCCCCCAACCATCAACGGGATTCAGTTTCGTTCGGGAATACGAGCGTTCCATTCTGCTTAAAGTTTCCAAAGCTCGAAACTAATTTAAATGTTTGTTGATGCTGCGTCGAGAATTGATTTCGAGGATTTCAGAATCACCAACCACAGCAGCAGGATATTAATATTGGTCAAAATGATGAATTTCGATTGTGACAGGCGTAGATCCAGGTGGGAGGGTGGGGGGGGGGGGGGGGGGGGCAGTGGGGCGTTAACCTCTTCCAGAAGTTTAATTCTTAATAATTCAACTCCATTTTGTACAATGATTATTTTCTTTACTGATTCTGCTGTTAAACCTTTTTTTTCCACCAATTTTTTTCAACATTGCAGAAATTCGTGTGGACGAAATTCGATGCTTACAGGCGTAGATCCGGGGGTGGTTGGGGGGGGGGGGAGTGAGGCGGTCTCACCCCCCTCCCAAAAAAAAGCAATAACTGGCTGGTCAAATCAGCTGCTACGAGTTGACATTAAAATTTGAAAAAAATTTGAAATTTGAAAAATTTGAAAAAAGTTTAATTCTTAATAATTCAACTGCACTTAGTAGAATATTGATTTTATTTACTGATTCTGCAATTAGGCATTTCTTGTTTTTTTTCTCGCTTTTTTTTTCAATATTACATAAACACTTATGGACAAAGACGCGTGGGCTTTCCCGTCAGTGCTGAAAAACCAGCTGAGGACTATTATTTACTGAACAACAAAAAAAAACGAATGGCCTACAAAATAAATGTATATCTCCTGGTTAAAAAATAGTTGGAAGTAAAGCCGAACGCGCACTGAGCGACTTGGCCGCGCGGCCAGGTCGCTGCAGCCAATGAGAATGGTTACCGTTTATGTAAAACCACGCACTAATCATTTTCATTGGCTGCAGCAAACTGGCCGCGCGGCCAAGTCGCTCAGTGCGCAGGTGGCCTAAAGTGCCTTGCAGAAGTCAGGAAATTCGATAAATGGCT
>JAHWFP010174271.1:4332-18667 GCA_023313725.1 Lithobius niger | reverse complement strand
GGTGGCCTAAAGTGCCTTGCAGAAGTCAGGAAATTCGATAAATGGCTTCAGGTGTTGTGGAAACTGGATCCCCCAACCACATCCGTCCCGCTTACATATGCGGACGGAGATCCAATAGCATCTGTGTTTCACCGGAAGATGACTGGTCCCAACGCTAAAGGCTCCACCTCGCCGCACCCGGAACATCTTAATTGTAACCAGGAGGTCTTAATTGTATGACTGTCTCGCCCGAAGATGATTGAAAAAATCCTCGGATCGGAACGAATATTTCAAGAAAATAACGATTCAAATAAAAAGATTCGAATTTTAATCGGTTTCTAGCGTTCCCACTAATATTTTAACGATTATTTAAAAGATTACATGTTATTATACAAAAAATTGATTTATAGAATAAGCAGTTAAATAGATGGAAATTCAAACTATTCAATATAAATAACAAATTTTCCGCCCTGGGCTATAGCCCTTAAGATACCCTCCCCTATACCCGTAAGTGAATCACTGCTGTACCAATCGGTTTCAATAAATGTTTCCATTACGATGTTGTTGTTGTTGTTGTTGTTGTTGTTGTTGTTGTTGTTGTTGTTGTTGTTGTTGCTGCTGCTGCTTTAGGGAGCACGAACCAACACTGGGTTAACTGCCCCACGATGATGAAAACGACAATTTACGATGCATCTGTGATGGAACAATCTTCGTAAAAAGCACTTTCTTTGTGGTGGAGCAGTTTGTGCAGTTAATTCTAAAAAGGATCTTGTCTTTTTCTGTAAAAACTTGAAATTTGTAATGCGTGTTATTTATACAGTAGAAAGGACTATTTGTTGGCAAATTTATCCTTGAATGTTTTTAGGCGAGTCGCTTTAGACGTGCTGTTAATACCTTGGTGGCCCCCCCCCCCCCATTTTAGAACATAGCAGTGGAGTGTGGAACTCATTTATGGTTCTAGATGATTGCGATCACAATTAAAGCCATCCTACGTGGATTTCGAAACGACTGCGTGGGATGTGTGGACTTACCTTTACATACACAAAGTCTTGAAATGTTGAAGTGTTGTTACAAACTCATTTGGAGGGATTTGGAAGGATTTACCTTTTGAAATTTGCATCGGCCCTTTTGTTGTTCGGTTTTAAAGCTAAACGGTTTAGTGGAGTTAAGTAAAAACTCAATTAAAAAAAAAAGGAGTGATATCATATCAAAAACCAAAACTGGTAAAAGGGGCCGCCAAGTTCCCAATGGTTCGGCTCGTTAAACAAACGATATCAACACACCAAAACATTCGCCAACTTAATCGCACCGAATAATACTTTGGACATTAAATGAAAACTTGAACATTGCTACCGAAAGTTCTAGTTTTCATTTAACCTTCGAACTATTAAGCGGTGAGAGTAACTTGGCGAATGTTTTGGTGTGTTGATATCACTCTTTTGAAGGGCCGAACCATTCGGAACTTGGTGGCCCCTTTTACCAGTTTTGGTTTTTGATATGATAAATTAAACAAGTACCTTTCAAACGAAAACTGGTCTAGGATGTTACGATGTAAATGTGAATACTGCTATGACTGTCTTTGTAGAAATAATGAAACTCAATGTTAAAAAAACGAGTTGGCCTATAACGTTACAATTTTAGCCAAAAATCGGAAAATTCAACCATGGTTGACGACTGCCGTTTTAAATTCAGTCAGAACTAAAGATAAACTTTACAAACTCATGAAAAAAAATCCCCATAAACATAATCAAGCCTACCGTGTCCACTTTGCTAGATACAGGAACTTCCTTAAAAAGGCAATCTCTGAAGTAATGGATGACCATTACCGGCACAAAATGATTAAAACAAATGGTGGATTGTCGTTAACAGTTATAACTTTTTAATGAAATTACGGGAACTAAGAAAAAATGTAGTGCATACGTGGACGAAATCAAGGATAATGAGACTTCCATTCGACTTGATAATGACCCGAAGAGGTAGACTAACGAATTTAATAATTTCTTTGGAAATATTGGAAAGAATTTGGCAAGCAAAATTACCCAAGACTCATACATGCTTTCTACTAATAAACACTCCTTCTTTGTTCCCCCTGTCACAGAGCTTGAAATCAATAATCTTATTAACTCCCTTAAGTCTGGCAAACGTCCAGGGTTTGACGGCGTTACTGCTGAATGAATTAAGTCAGTGAAGCACATTATCACACCGATCCTTCTCCACCTTTTTAATCTTTCGTTCACTGCTGGAGTTTTTCCACAAACCGAAACACCGTTGTGATTCCTACCTTTAAGAAATGAAGCCGCATAGCTCCAAATTATTACAGGCCCATTGCTTTACGCTCGATTTTATCAAAACTTCTCGAAAAAGCCATGAAAAACAGACTTACTGGTATCTTGGTATAAATTTAACCTTCTCCACAAAACCAATACGGTTTACGGAAAAATTGTTGTGCTGAAGATGCTGTCCATAATTTTCTTATGAAAACTTGTGCTGCACTGGACTCAAACAGTATTGTTTTTGTAATTTTTCTAGACGTTCGACTGGTTCACGAATTGCTTATCAAACAGGTCACATTGCATAAAAATCAGCAATCATTTATGACCTAAATCTATTTTAACCCTTTTCACACCCTTCCCATGTCCTGCACGTTTGGAGATGCCATCGGGGGCCTTTGAGCCCCTGGCAGGTCTAACCTTGGTGGTAAGGCATTCATGTCCCCAAACCTCTTACCATCATCAATCCTTGGCCTTATTATGTTCAATGTATTTACACGTAATTGTGGCTGGCTGTTAGTGACTCCCCAGTCCTTGCCAGACCCGTTGCTATGGCAACAAATATTATTATTATTATACCTTAGGAGTACCTCAAGAATCAGTTCTAGGGCCGCTCCTCTTTCTCATTTAAGTTAATGATATTTACAACTTAAAGACTCATTCTAATATTCTGTCTTTTGCTGATGACACTGCACTGCTTGCGATTAACAAAAATAAAGGACAAGCCTCCATAAATATTTACCAAGACCTCATTTTGATCGGAGACGGGTTCATCGAGAATCTTTTAACGTTAAACGTCACTAAAAGCAATTACATTAATTTTTCACTTAAAGAGGGAGATGAGTCAACTGTAAATAATTTGAAAATGCATAACTGTCCCATGAAGCTAACCCTGGCATGTGATTGTTCTCCAATACTAAAAGAGAACGACGTACGATACCTTGGCGTAACATTGGACAGCATGCTAAACTGGAGGAGTCAATTTAGTACAGTTGTTAGTAGGCTCAGGGCTCTGTTATTCAAAATGTGCTATCTCAGAAAGCTTGTTTCACTTGGCACGCTAAAAATGTTTTATTTCCCCATGGGTCATTCATCCTTCAGTACTCTTTTACATTCAGGGATGGCACGTATATGAACGCTGTTGCTCCAGTTATCAAGCTTCAAAAAAACATCGTCAGAGTAATGACATTCAAAAGACAACATGAACATATATTTTTCAGCAGCTAGGTATTCTGCCAGTTCGCCATTTATATGCGTCTCGTGTTATAATTCGTTTTCGATGGTAAACACTTCAGGCGCGTTTACTCAGCGACTCGCCTTTGCATTGTCACAGCTAGAACTCAATCGCGATGGCAAAGGTGACATTGCCATGGTAACAACGCTAAATGGATTAGCTAAATCCGACATCGTTTGAGTAAATACTTGCAGTCTTATAATCCGTGCCAATAATATAAAGAATTCCTCATGACGAAACAATTTTCCCAAACGCTGCTGAACTCACGTTATTTGCTGTTTTCGTTGCGAGGCGGCAGAAATAAAACCGCCGCCATGTTGGAATTTGAGGTGATTTCTAGCTTCTAGCTGCGAGAATGCAAAATCGAGTGGTTACGTAAACGTACCCTTATGCTTAGAACTCGTTTACTAGCGATTTACCACGCTAGAAATGAATCGAACAACTACCTTATTCAGTCTAACGTAAAAAGAAAATTGTATAAACGCAGCTATTTCCTTGACAGCAAGCTAGACAATAGTGTGCCAAAAAACTTTAAAGAAATTGTTGAGCGATACCCTTTCCAAAATTTCTTGTTTGACTGGGTACTGGGCCTTTTGTATAAAAAAGTTACTCAAGATTTTAAGCTAAACTTTATCTTTCACCATAACTATGTCCTTCCTTGTCAATCCATAAGTTCCCATACACATCATCAAGGAACGCGATAACGGTCCTTATGTAAGCCTCAGCATGAATTTCCATGTTTTAATGTCAAATTTTGAAATCCTATAGTAGTTTCATCCAGAATTGACATAGGCCGACGAAATTCGGTATTTAGGGTCGTGTCGTAACTATTTCACTGCATTACAAAATTTAATGACAACTATCAAACGTTCGCCGTCCACAGTATGGCAATTCTTGTTGTTGTTGGGACTCTTTACCCTCACCTGGAGATCGAACCACTGAACCGATTTCCAAGTTCTATGGCTTAAAACGTAGGTATGGACTAGGTGTAGGGCCTTTCGCATGCTATTTTAATGTAACTACAATATTCTCATGAAGGAAAGCAGAATGGGCTAGAAATTTTCCTCTCACCTCGAGCTCGAACCAATGAACCGATTTTCAATTTTTATAGCTTAAAATGTAAGTTTATTAACAACGACCAGAGCCTTTTCAACGAGATTTTAATGTGACTGTTAAATTCTCGTCGGCAGAACATTTATTATTGGCTAAACTAGACCCTGTATGCGAAGTACTTTATCCCAAAAGCTTTGAGTGTTCAGAAAATTAGAGATGGAACCCTTGGTGCCCTCTACAGAAGATTAGATGACCAATCCTGCCCCTATTATGTTTATGTAAGCAGTTGGTCTAGTATTTAACGTCTAGTATTTAACTTCTCTTGGTGGTTTTGTGAACCATGGTCTGAGAATGTGTTCCTTTAAAATGTTTTTTAAAGTGTTCTTTAAGTTGTCTCCAAACAGATGAGACATCCCCAGCTGGCTGGCCTCTTACTTTCTTCGTCTATCAAAATAAAGTTTGTAGATTTTGGCGACGCCTTTGTTATTCCTTGTCTCTTCGACGGTGAAGGAGAACGCGTAACGTGTGTGAAGTATTTGCCTCTTGAAAACTTAACAACCCTTTCGTCAATCGCGGACAGGGAATTGTAATTATTCTATTATTCTGCAGCTGTCAGGAAGAAGTTCGTTGCTTGGTTAGAACATAATCTGGTCGATAATGAAGAATCGTCGATGTACACGCAGCTGGGTTCCCGTTAATCGACATTCATAGGAAGCAGAAAAGAAAATTTCTCTAATGATTGGTGAATATTTTGTGTGACTCAGCACAAGCTACAAACGAGTAATTTGTAGAAATTAACAATAACGAGGATGGTTTTGCTAGTTTCTATATTAAAAAAAAAATACAGCGATCGTGATCCACTCTATTTTAGGTATTTTGTCCAATTTAACAACGATATTCAGTTCCGGGTTTAGTTTTTTTCCAGAAGGATCCATTAAAAGTCAAACCTCATTTTCTCAGAGGGAAGAGACACTTCAGATAACCAAAAAAAAAAAACTATTAATAATAACCAAGCGGGGTGCTCGCTCGGCCCCTCATTCCCGGGCAATCTCCCCCCCCTCCCCCTCCCCCCTCCCCGTCTCGCTCCCCCCCCCTCATTTAATTTGCCGTTCGGTCGGTAGATGGCATCGTATGTTCGCGTTCCGGGCGCAGCTTCTATCTCAGCGGGCCTTGGATGCTACTCTTATAATTTGCCGTTCCGTCGGTAGATGGCGGAGATGGCATCGTATGTCCTGCTTGCTGCTGCGCTGCAGATGTTTGCGTTGCGGATCTTGTGTAATTATATATATATATATATATATATATATATATATATATATATATATATATATATAGATGTTTAATCAGTATGGCACAAAGCTCAGGAGCTTCTATGTGCACTAATATATTTACACATACAAACATTTAACAGGTTTTGCAGTTAAATAAATGAGTACTTTTCACAAGTATCCGCTTACACAGGTCCTAAACTTTAGGTTACAATAACAAGGAACCGAAACTTAAAATGCAACACATGAGTTAAAACCTGATCAATATTAAAACAGTTCGAAAGCATTTAGTGAATCGGTCTAGGTCGAATGTCTTAAGACACCTTTTAAACTGAATGAGACTTACCGTTCCAGCCAACCCCGTGGGAAGACAGTTCCAAGGCAAAAATCACACGATTTACAAAGAAAAACTTGGCACAATCACGTCGAAAATCCTTTACCATAAGCTTAAGGCTATGGTACCGTGCAAAGAATGAACACGATCGCCCCTTTTCATTGCTACCGTGTTTAGAATGAACATGCTCCCACTTTTCCACTGATCCACAAATAGGACGTGAAAAATGTGTAATGACTCGGGCAGGGGGTTGAAAAAATATGGAGGCAGACAGCCAGAAAGACACATTGCTGCACTTCACACCGGTTTGATTGTTGGAACGCGTTTACGCGACAACTTGCCTCTGCATTTTCGCAGCTAGAAGCTATAAATCATAATTCCACCATGACGGCGGTCTTAGTTCTGCCGGCAAGTAACGAAAACGGTCAATTATGTGAGTTCAGAAACGAGTGGGAAAATTATTTCATCAGGAGGGATTCTTTATCTTATTGTCACGGATTATAAAACTGCATGCATTTACTCCAACGATATCGGATTTAGCTAATACAGGTAGCCTTGTTACCATGGCAACGACGCCTTTGCTATCGCGATTAACTTCTAGCAGCGAGAATGCAAAGGAATAAAAATGACGACCAAACTTGACCACAGTTTGGCCAAATTATACTAGCATTTATTTTTTTTTTCAACTAGACGAAATGCAATCATAAACACGAAAATAATAACATTCGTAAGAAAATAAATAAATACGGTGACGTTTCGGGTCTCAGTGTCCTTATCAGACCACATTACCAAGCTAAAGGCAACCTCATAATGTCTGTTTGTCAATGAATATACAGTTTACTAAATAAATATGCAGATGCAAACTTATTTCCGTTGCCTTTTGGAGTTAAACGTCAAACTGCCTAAACGGAAATTGATATTAAGTTTCTGGGGCGTACTGCCGTGTCGCCGAGGCTGCAGCAAACTCTACATACCTAACTACATAACCCACAACCTTTGGAATCAAAGCACGGAATGTTACAGCTCAGAAGTAGGCAGTTGTTGTAGGGCTGCTACCCTAGGTTTCAAATTCCCTGCTCAGTGACGTGTAAAGCAAACAAGCGAGAGAGATAGGTTAGCATCTGTATTTATTTCATTTTAATCGAATCCGTTTGGCAGCATATGCAGTATAATAGAACTATCGTTAGAAATTTTTTTCCACAAAAGGCGTTTTTTGATCTTATTCCAAAATATTTAATCCTAGTGTAAATAAATATACCCAAATAGTTGTAAATTATATAAAGAGAATAGAAAAACAAGCCAAACAGCGTAAACCACTACAAATAACGTAGTACAGTAAGCACCTTTATGCACTTACGTTTCGTCGGAGTGGCATCACCTGGATTCGAACTGGCAATCCAATCCGTTTCCAGAATGGACTGATATAACGGTATCGGTAAAGGCGCTACGTCAGTGATGTTGGAACATACTGGGTTGCTGTTTGGCTTGTTTAATCCTAGATTTAATCCGTACTGGCAGAAACACCAGCGCAAATTCTTTTCGTTCCAAATAGTTTCATCGTTTTATCAATAATTCCAGCATTGGTAGTCGGCGCCATGTTTAGGGAAGTAGCATTACACGTACTGTTTTAACACCTTCAATTTTCAACACATTTCCGACCTCGTGGTGCGTACAGATTAAATCTACCACTTGTTGTGCATTTTGTGTATTTTGTGCATTTCTGACGTCGAATTGCTGTCGAGGTTCATTCTCGACATAAATTATCTTTCATTTCATCTTTCGGCTAGACCAATATTCATTTCCTGTGGCTTGCAAACACATCCATATTTCACGAAAATTCCCGTCGACTCGTTTCCGTTCGATGTTCCCGTCAACAAACATGCCAGGATTGTGCAAATGAGTTGGAAACTTGGAATGATGTTTGCGAAACGGCGAGCACAACATCTCATTTCCCACAGGCATTGAACCCGTCTATCTCACCAAGATTAGCGTTGACGTTCTAATCTAGAGTGACACTGCGATTTAAATTTTTTTTTTTTTTTGCGTATTCGTTCTTGCACTACGTTGGAAGACAACGAAATAAAGTCATTATTTAACAAATCTTATAGATCTCCGAATGGCGGATGACGGTGTGCAGCATATATCCCACGAGGCCTAAACGTTACGTCAACATCAGGAAATATTTGTTTGTTGGGGGTTGGGGGCGGGGGGAGGAGGTGAGGACTCAGCTTTCAGACATTAGTTCAAATGTATGTAAACAGTGGCGTAACTAGTGGGGGGGGGGGAGAAAGGGGCGATTCGCTCCCTCTATGATATTTTGAAAGCTTATTCAACAAATTGGCCAAGTCAGTTTTTCCATAACTGAAAAATTATTTACCGTCAGATTGCTGCATTTTAAGGTCAAAGACAAACTTTCATCTTAGCTAATTTATACTTCTACTGTTTCTCCTTTAAATCACTAAAGTAACCAGGTAACAAATGGAGAAATATGAAAATCAGTAAAGATAAACAGTAAGAATTACTAACTCCATATTTTGCTTAAAATTCCCAACAAAGTATCAGTGTTTAAAAAATAAGTATCTAGCATGAAAAACTGAAAGATTTAGACATTACAAATTTTTTTTATGCGTATAATGCATCAGCAAAGCTGGTTTTATAAAAATGTTTCCTACGGTAATTTACAAGGCCAGAAAATGCCGGAAAATAGCAAAAAATGCATCAGCTTCCGGGGCTCTTATTCGGTTCTCCCTCCACACCGTTCGGCTAAATGCCTAGTGTTGCCCCCTCAGTGCAGAACCCTAGTTACGCCACTGCATGTAAATGTTGCCAACACAGTCATTTTCTTCGGGTTTTTTTCTTACGAGATGATTTTGCGAGATGATTTTGATCTAGCTGACTCCTCATACCTCATTTTAAAATTCAAATGCGAAGGAAATTTGAATTTAAAATGAGGTACGAGGAGTCAGCTAAGAGGTGTAGGGAAGGGAGGAGTGTATAAATTCCTTGCAGCCCCGTAAAACACCAATTTTCAGCAATTATGGCGCCTTTAAAACGCTAAAAAAAAATTAGTTTTGAGAATTTTAAAGGGACATAAACCTTCCGGTATGTCAAGCGACCCGTTGAGAATAGCGTTTAAAACATTTACTCAGGTTAGAGTTAATGTCGCAAAATCATCTCGCACAAAATAAAACCCAAAAAAATGACTGTGTTGGCAACATTTACATACGTTTGAACTAATGTCTCAAAATTGAATCATACAGGAAAGCCAACATGGATGCATGTACCTTTAACTGCGGTATTTTTTTTCTTATGTGTCGTCTATTTTTACCAAGTTTTTATAAATATAAATTATAATAATAGTAATATTTTTTTTTACGTATTGTGTTACAAAAGTAAAAAAAAATAGGCCATGAAGTACAATAAATGAGACTTGTATATGAGATACAATTAAGTTATTTGACACAAGGCGTGAATTCAACTTTAAAAAAAAAAAAGACGAAAGATGTTTCTGATACATAACTACCTATCTAACTACGTACTTCAAAAGGATGTTCTAATTGCAATATGTAGAATAATGTGAAACTTAACAGAAAATAACAATAATACTTTAATTTTATTGCTTTCATGTATAGAATGTCATGTACAGGCACGAAGCTCTAGAGAGCTAGTATGTGCAAGCAAGGACATACAATAAACATACATAATGTGTACGTGGTATTGTAAAATCAAATTGGTAATGTTTTTTTTTTTTTACTTTACAGAATGAGTTAGCATTTCTTAAATTTCTGTGTAGTTTATGTAAAAAGTTTGGATTAATAATGAGTATAAATACATACATATAAAGCAAATCTCATAGATAAAGTTACAAAATAAATTACATTACAAAAAGTATTTAGTTCTTAGGAAGTTTAGAATTAATTTTCATTATTGAAGGTGGTATTAAACTTCCTCGGCATCAAACAGCCAGTATTTAATATACGTTTTTTTTAAAAATATTTCTTAATGTGATGGTTTTTCTAAGCTCCTCAGGGACTTCATTGAGGATTGTTGGTACGACAAACGCAGAACAACTTCTACCATACAAGCCAGGCCGTATGGTCGTACGATATTTGTTTGATAGGTTTGATCGAAATAGAATGGATAGTGTTGAATTTATATGGTGTTTTAAGTGAAAATAATTAATTTTCGTTAAAGATTTCTTTGGTAGATTTGTCCTCCTTATTGCTAAAAAGGCCCTATAGTGTCCGCGACCTATCTTGAGTTCTCCGCAGAACGAACACAGATAATCGATTGTACGTTTTCAGTAGCAGAGTGCCTTGTTGATATCCAAGATGGTTACAAAAACACTGGCGGCCATCGATTAAAGCCACCCCCTCCAGGAAGACGTAGCCGATCACAAAATACTTGCAGTTCTCAAGATACACCGCGCGCACAATAGCAGTATTATTTAAGTTTTTTTTTTTTTTTTTGGTAGTCTGTCGACATAGCCAGTTGAAGTAGAGCCAAAAATTCTACATGCGCACCTAACGTTTAAGAGTACCCATGCGTCGTAGAGGAATTTTGTTATTCTACAACTGCCAAAGAGTTCTCGGACCATGCACAGTGTAGGTATTATACTCCTAATTTTACGAATTGTTGCTTCAAATTGGTTAAAGAATTTCCGGTTATCATCGATTGCCAGCCCAAGATATTTATGATTCGAAACTTGGTTTGATTCTGGACATTTAGAGTAGTTTTCACAGTCAGAACGGTGTAAAGTTGTGAAGCAATTATCTTTGAACGTGTGGGAAGTTGTGATATGCATGAAAACTTTTTTTTCGGCACGTATGTAAAGTCCATTCGCAAGTAGGTAATTATTTATTGTATCGAAGTCACTTAGGTTCTGAATCATTATACGTTGTTTGTAGTTAATAGACATAAGGAAAATATCGTCAGAGTGCAATATAAGGTACAAATTAATTTTTTCCCATGATATCACTAAACCATGCGCAATGGCTGTTTGCCGTGACGTCACCATGAGTTAGCCAATGACGAACGAGAACAACGGCTGTTTGGCCGTCTGATTGGACTAGCCCAGTCACGTGATATGCACGTCACAGCAAACAGCCATGGCGTGCGGTATAATGTGGATCAGTGGCGTGTACAGAATAGGGTGGGCCCCTGGCACAGTACTACAGGTGGGCCCTTGCACGGGGGGACATTAATTACAGTGCTTCCCAAAAGTGCGGGGGGGGGTCTGGGGGGGGGTACCCCCATGAGGTTGAGAAATTTTTTGAAAATCCACATTTAAAATTAAGCAAAATGCTTAACTTTGGGCCCAATATAATCAGCAGTAGTTTTAAAACTTTGCTTTAAAGTTTGCTTACATTGATGGGTGGACAGGGGCCCAACAACGCAGGTGGGCCCCTGGCACCTGCCAGTCTGACTCTATGGTGTACACGCCACTGATGTGGATTAAGAATAGGATTGGTCCGAGAACAGACCATTAATAATAACTAGCCGCATCACTCACTTCGCTGGCTCCGTTGACGTCGTCTCGCTTCTCTCGAGGAGGTTTGCATGAACAAAATATATCGTCATGAACAAACATCATTAAGGTAACAAAAATACCCAGACGCTTCTCCCTCAGTCAGCTACAACGCACGCTAATCACAATCTCCCGCTGAGGGGTATTCACCCGTGGGCCTGGTTGTGGAGTTCTTGACATGGGTTTCATCTAGAGTGGCTTCACTGCGTTACTGTTGATGTTTTGATGCTAGCTGTGACCACATGTTAAGTCGACTTTGATTTGCTGCGCTTTGATTGATTGTTATAATGATCGCCTATTCACGGTAATCATGATGGAGTTTACCACAGAAAAAGCCATATCTTCTTACATTATAAACCAAAGTCTCATAGCAGAAATGAAGCAACCGCAACGACCCCCGGAAGGAGAACAATGAAAACGTGCGAGTGTGACAATTCTTTGGCATGAAGTTGAAACTGGGACGTTGTTGCCCTGAAAAGAAGTTGAAATTGGCACATTGTTACCTCGACTAACAATTTGCTATGCGCGGTCATCGCAAAGGCATGTCTTAAATGACGTCATGCACGAAGGACAATTATTTTTCGCACGATAATGGGAGTGGGGAAGGGCCTGAACGGGGAATGCCCGTTGGTGGGGCAGTGCTTATGTTAAAGCCAGTATTTGATTACGATATTGCTTTGCGGAGGGAGAGGATTGACGGAAAGGGGGAGTGTTACACAAAGAAAAATTGACTGTTGCAGTGAACGATCAGGCAGCACCGAGCAAATACTGGGAAACAACCACGGGTCAAACAAATCCCCGGGCGAAGCCGGGTACGATGCTAGTATAAATATATATATATAGAATAAACAAATTTACACAAGTCGCTCTAAAATACATAAAGGAAAGAAGAAAGCAAGGTAAACAGACTAAGTCATTCACTAAAAATGTAGTGTTTGTTATAACAGGGACAGTTAAAGCAGAGTAGTGCGCCCTCTTTTCACTGGGTTATAGCAAACATTCTTTGGGTGTACAATTTATGTGATTGATATATTCTATGAATTTTGATTAATGGAATTTGCTTACCTCCAGAATTTATTTGAGGGGGAGTAAGTGTCGTGTTTGCTATAACCCAGTAAGTAGAGGGCGCACTACTCTGCTTTAACTGTTACCGTTATTTTGCATAATATATGCATGACGTCATGCGACGCAATCATGCAATAAAAAAGCAGGACCCTTCAGTCTTTTGCCTCTCTATTAACCTAACTCCCCTTGTGTGGGTTTCCTATTATTTGCCCATATGGCTTTCTGTTTAAACTGAATGTATGGAGCAACATACATTACAAGGAATAAAGTAGGAAAGTAACCATCGTTTGTTGCACTTACGTTTTGTCGCAGTGTCGTGATCCGGTTTCGTACTGACAACCCAGTCGATGAAGGACGATTTAGTGATCTGGGGACGGATAGGGTTACCAGTAAACCACTCCGACGAAACATCAGTGCATGAGGGTGGCTTACTCTCTTATTGTATGATTTCGTTGTTTTCCTCTTTCCTTTATAAATACATATAAATACATATAAAGAGAAGAAAAATTTACTCCATTTGAAAAAGAAAAGGAATGTAAGCTAGTTCGCTTAAAACCTTCCAAAAATTTGGAAAAAATAAATAAAAATTTAAAAAAAATTGAAAACAAGATTCTCAAAATAGCTTGGCAGGCAAACCGTTTAGCTTTAAAACCGAAAAACAAAAGGGCCGATGCAAATTTCAAAAGGTAAAGCCTTCCAAATCCCTCCAAATGAGTTTGTAACAACACCTCAACATTTCAAGACTTTGTGTATGTCAAGGTAAGTCCACACATCCCACGCAGTCGTTTCAAAATCCACGTAGGATGGCTTTAATTGTGATCGCAATCATCTAGAACCATAAATGAGTTCCACACTCCACTACTATGTTCTCAAATGGGGCGGGGGGGAGGGGGGAACCAAGGTATTAAAAGCACGTATAAAGCGACTAACCTTAAAACATTTAAGGATAAATTTGCCAACAAATAGTCCGTTCTACGGTATCAATAACACGCATTGCAAATTTCAATATTTTACAGAAAAAGAAGCCCAAGATCCTTTTTAGAATTAACTGCACAAACTGCTCCACCACAAAGAAAGTGCTTTTTACGAAGATTGTTCGTCCCAGATGCATCGTAAATTGTCCTTTTCATCATCGTGGGGCAGTTAAAGCAACAACAACAACAACAACATCGTAATGGAAACATTTATTGAAACCGATCGGTAACGGCAGTGATCGACTAATGGGTATAGGGAAGGGTATCTTAAGGTTCTAGCCCAGGGCGGAAAATTTTGTACTTATATTGAATAGTTTAAATTTCTATCTATTTAACTGCTTATTCTATAAGTCAATTAATTTTTTATATAACACATAATCGTTTAAATAATCGTTAAAGAATTCGCGGGAATAATAGAAACCGATTAAAATTTGAATTTTTTTATTTGAATCGTTATTTTCTTGAAATGTTTGCTCTAATCCGGGGATTTTTTCAATCATCTTCGGGCGAGACAGTCATACAATTATGACCTCCCAGTTACAATTAAGATGTCCCGGTTGTGGCGAGGTGGAGCCTTTTGCGTTTGGACCAGTCATCTTCCGGCGGGACACAGATGTCCCAGTTGCGGCGC
>JAHWFP010174268.1:827-14764 GCA_023313725.1 Lithobius niger | reverse complement strand
CTACCAAATGATCACCAACAATTCCAGCCCAAACGTTTAGACTAAATTGTTGTTGATGTCTAGATTGTTGTACCTCGTGCGGATTTGCATGGTCCCAAAGATGGTTGTTGTGATAGTTGAATATGCCATCACGTGTGAAGCCAGCCTCATCTGTAAACAGGATAGACGGCAGGAAATGAGCGTCTGCTCCACATTCATGATTCAGTCGCACACAGAACGCTCGTCGTGGTGGAAGGTCGGCCTCGCCAAGACCTTGGACACGTTGCAAATGGTAGGGGTATAGCAGGTTATGATGCAAAATGTCCCAAATCGTCGAATTACTGACACCCTCTCTGCGTGCAATGCGTCGTGTGCTATCCGATGGATTTTCTGCTATGTGCTGGAGAACTCTGTCTTCCAAGCCAACAGTTCGCACAGTTCTGGGTCTTCCAGCATCCGATGTCCGTCTCCCAAATGAGCCTGTTTCCCGTAAGCGCTGGTGGATACGACTGAACGTTCTAGCACATGGCAAATTCCTGTCTGGATACCTTTGAGCGTAGAGACGTCGTGCTTCCAATGCATTTCCATCTGCAAGACCATACATGTAGTGCATGTCTGCCAGTTCGATGTCTGGATACTCCATACTTAGGGAAGAGAACTACCGAACAGTAAACGTGAACAAAGGATCACAATGTCACCTTTAGATTTAAGTCATCAAGTGATTTAACAAACCCCTGTATTAACAAGAAGTCGTCTGTCAACCCCGAAATGTGGACTCTCCAAATGGTGTTCAAGGTCACCTTGTACAGATATGCGAATGTTCAATTTGAATTTGTGATTACAGTACTTTTTCGCATCACAAACGTTGTTGTTTTTGTCAATAAATGTTATTACATTCTGGAAGGGAGATCGTAACAGGGGGATAGCAACTAATGAATGGCAGAGCTTGCCCGCTGTAATGTAACTTTTAAGACTTCTAAGTTATTGTTTTTTAGAAGTTGGGTTTTCAAGGATTTTTGTCTTTAACACTTAAAACTACAAAGAATCTGAGGTGGAGATTTACCTCCAAATCAAAACCAAGTTTATGCGATGATTTTTGTGGAAGCTGGAGCGTTAGACAAAGGCAACAAACAAACAAACAAATAAGCAACCAAATTCAAATGTGTGGGTTGAGTACAGTAATGTTGTTCTCGCCGCTTCGGCCAATGAAACAAGTGATCATCCGAATTCTAAGGATTCCCCCACTTTTACGTTTTAAGCTTCTTTGCTTGAAGAGTAGAAAACAAACACATTAAATCCCTCACTTTTAATGGCGAGGATACCCGATTGATAATGTTTGGTGCTCTCCACAGAGATGTACGTACAGTAGTTGTTTTTTTTTTGGAGGGGGGGGCACAAACTTGGAAAACGATGTAACCTACTTGGTCTTTACACGTAATGAAAGAAAGTACAGTACTACTTTCGATTGTTTTCAATCACACGATGTGTTTTTTCTACAATTTGTTTCATTAAAGTACAAGACCAAAGCAGTTACTCCTCTCTTCCCCCACGTTTGACCCCCCCATAAGAAAATTACCTCTCCCTCGGATAAGTTGTGCGACCCAATACTGTATTATGAAGTACTGAAATACCAGGTATGATATGGCACATATCCTGAGTTTGGAATGGAAACGGTGAATCATTACGAGGTATTTAAGAACTGTTTACCCCAAACCTGGGGGGGGGGGGCTGTAACTAAAGACTGGTGCATTTCCGGACCCATGTTTGTAGGACTTTTTCTTCTTATCTTTGATCACACAGCGGACCCTCAAAATATTTGACACCAATTTCCGAACACCCTGTATATATTTTTTTTTTTTTAAACTGTGTTTAATCTGTCGGCCCGGCCGTCTACAGTTTAAACTGTTGGTGTTCAATTCGACGGTGCGCATGATACGTTTCCAGGTTACGGCCGCGTGTATTTGGGGTTCGTGGTTTTTTTTTTTATTCTGCTTAGTGTATTATTTGCCTGTAGACTTCGTCGTTTGCTTTACATTTCAAACTATACTGGGTAACTCGGACTGGACTGGTGAGTTTGTGCGTCTATTGTGCCGCACATTCGGATTTTTTTTTTTTACGAACTGGTTGAGTATAGCATACGGCGTTAGGGTTACGTCAGTTGTGTTGAACCTTTTATTTTATTGGGCTGCATTTTATTGTGCGTCAGCTACGATTTTTTTTTTGTGTGTTTGTCGCCGCTGTAATTACAAACTGTAAGGTTGATAGCGCTTTAAGTTTGTATACTACGTGGTTACGCTGCATCGTTATACAACGGCACTCAATTGCGTTATTATGTTGCTACGTTTATTACCGTCTTACGTTACTGCGTTATTGTTGCCTTCGGGTCGAATATTGTTTTCTTTTACCCCTCAGCCCCCCCCCCCCCGACTTGTGCTCCGGAAAGAAAACGGTAGTGTGCGTTTATTTATTTATTTTTTTGTTCCTCTCGCTGCAATTATTTACTGTGGTTATCATGGCATCCCCTCCAAAAAGGCCATGTTTGCTAACGCCCGAGGTGCAAAACGTTAACGTGGGGGACTTTCAACCCGGCTCTTCTCCCCCCCCCCCCTCAACCTATTTTTGGACGTAGAAGAGAACTCGAATGATTTTGCGGTCATTCAAGCAGCGGTGGTGTCGGATACACGGAATTTTAGCTTACATTCCGATGAAGCGGTTCCCGGTACGGCACCAAGGTCGGGGTCACCCGGTCACGGGAACGGGTTGCTGTGACATTGGATTCACCTTACCCCCTCCCCCGGTGTTGCAAGCCATGAGGGTCTTCGAGCAACCTGTTGCTGACGTCACTTCCCCCCCTTCCGAGAATTTTGAGGTATCGGAGCAAATTCTCGAGTGGATTAAAGCCGGCCCACTGGAACCAAGCTTGAAAACCACTTACTAGTTAGCCCCCCCCCCCACATTATAATTTTTTATATTTTTTTAGCTAATTCGTTTGATCATCGTTAGACCAGATTAGATCAACTGATTTTATCGTTAGATCAAGTACGATAAGGGCACAATTACAAATTTATGGAAGGGGGGGCTAAATCGGCATTTTTTAACAAAGTGCTTAAAATGTGCTCAAAGAAGACTAGGTTCCAATTAGAATCGTTAGATCAGATAAGATCACAATTTTCAGCGTTAGAACAAAACCGGAAGTACCTTAAATTAATAAAAAAAAATAGAAGGAGGGGCTAAATAGGTACTTTTTTAAAATTGGTCTATTTAACTAGAAAAAAGGCTAGACCAGTGTAAAATTGTTAGATCAGATAAGATCAGGATTTTCAGCGTTAGATCAAAACCGGAAGTATCTAAAATTAATAAAAGAAAAGTAGGGGATGCTAACTAGGTACTTTTCAAAATTGGTCTATTCAACTAGAAAAAAGCTAGACCGGTTTAAAATCGTTAAATCAGATAAGATCACAATTTTCAGCGTTAGATCAAAGTCGGAAGTACCTTAAATTAATAAATAAAAATAGGTGGGGGGCTAACTAGGTACTTTTTTAAAATTAGACTATTTAACTAGAAAAGAAGCTAGACGGGTGTTGAATCGTTAGATCAGATAAGATCTCGATTTTCAGCATTAGACAAAACCAAAAGTACTTTAAATTAATTTTTAACCATGGGGGGGGGGGGGGCGCGGCTTAACTTTAGGTACTTTTTAAAATTGATCTATTCAACTAGGAAAAAACTAGACCGGTGTAGAATCATTAGATCAGCTACTTTGATGGTTAAGGTAAGGTTTAAGTGAACCAAAGTTAAAACGGCAAAGGAACACGAATAAGCTCTCCGTAGTGTTGCTGAAATGTTAAGTCCACGTAAAACCTTTTACTGCTGTCCTAAAAAACGGAACTAAAGCCCCGCCCGCGGGGGGGGGGGGGGGGGGGGGGGGCGGTTGGGGGGGGGGGTATTAATAGGTAATCTCCATCTCGTAATTGCTAAGGAAAAAATGATTTTATCAAGTTAGACCAAACCGATGTGGTAACAAACTAAATTTGTTAAGGATTTCCCTCAAAACGATATTTGTTTAGCATTACCGCCAAGTTTTTCGGCCGCTTAAAGTCGCAGTGATATCAAACGCCAAGGAGGTCTTTCGCCAACCTAATCCCACCAACTAATAGCTCGAAAGTTAAATGAAAGCTAGAATATTGTTTCTCGTGGTAGCAATCTTAAGTTTTCATTTAGCATCCAAAGTATTATTCGGTGCCGATTAACTTAGTTAATATTAATATATAATCTTATCTGCTTGGTGGCGACACATTAGCATGTGCCTAGATTAACCAGCAAATTTGCGCGTAAGCAAGACCTACTTCTTTAAAAAAAAAACCTTTTTTTTTCCTACATGATTGGATCCTGTGGTCATGATCTGCATTTTGTTTTATTCTCTTCTTTCCAGCAAAACTGTCCCTCTCATTATTGTGGGGCAGATCAATCAGTTTGGATTTGTGTACCGTAAAAAAAAACTAAACCTTTGTAGTAAAAGATACCCTGTCTCTTCGTGAACCACCTATTTGCAACAACAATGTATTCAGACAGTTAAGGTACTGAAACGATAAGTGTATATATAATACTTAAAAGGACACAACTTCTCACTAATTTCGAGCATCCTGCTCGAAATAGCTTTTGCGACATTTATATAGGTTAGAGTGAATGTAACAATCCCGTTTCTTGCGAGTAGAAAAATAAGAAATGCTGAATGCTTTTGCAACACTTACACACGTTTAAACTAATATTGCAAAACTGTGCCATACAGGAACGCCAAGCCGGAGGAATGTAACTTTAAGCATGTTATAATCTACTGTTGGACGACAATACAAACAATGGTGACAACACTTCAGGCCACGTGCTTCTATCTGCAAACCCCATTTTGTAAAAAGGTTTTCCCCCATACGACACTTTATCTGTGTGCCAACATTAAGATTTGCCAACTTTCCCTATCGAGCTGTAGACGTGTTTTTATGACCTACGAGAAATAGTTAGTAGTCGCTAGCCAGTAACACAAATCAACGTTGTTGGGCACTTAATCGCTATAAAGTACACGTTCCCACACTTTAATGCTGAAGTTTTCTTCGTTAGTGGAACCCACAACACCTGACCCCAACGATTTGCAAAGATTTCTTCCGCATGATGGGTAATTTACACCAGTATACTGAAATAAAGTATAAGCTCATTACAGTTCGACAGTATGCTAGTGAGCCGCCTTTTTTACATTGCGCAGGAATTAAGCTCTGACAACAATTAAACATCTACTTGGTGGAGACACACTAGCGTGTGTCTAGATACTGTTGTTTCACACAAAAATAATAATTTAAGGTTCTTCCGGTTTTGATCTAACGCTGAAAATCGAGATCTTATCTGATCTAATGATTCTACACTAGTCTAGCTTTTTTCCTAGGTCCAATTAAAAAAAACTAGTTAGCCCCCTCCCCCCCACCCATTGCTGAAAAATTAATTTAAGGTAGGCCTACTTCCGGTTTTGATCTAACGCTGAAAATCGAGAACTTATCTAATCTAACGATTTTAAACCAGTTTAGCTGTTTTCTAGTTGAACAGACCAATTGTGAAAAGTACCTAGTCACATCCCATACTTTTCTTTTATTAATGTTAGGTACTTCCGGGTTTGATCTAACGCTGAAAATCCTGAACTTATCTGATCTAACGATTCTACACTGGTCTAGCTTTTTTTCTAGTTAAATAGACCAATTAAAAAAAAAAACACCTAGTTAGCCCCCCCCCTCTATTTTTTTTATTAATTTAAGGTACTTCCGGTTTTGATCTAACGCTAAAAATTGTATTCTTATCTGATCTAACGATTCCGCATTGGTTTAGCTTTTTTTCTGGTTGAATAGACCAATTTAAAAAAAAGAACCTATAGTTAGCCCCCCCTACTATTTTTACTAATTTAAGATACTTCCGGTTTTGATCTAACGTTGACAATCGTGATCTTATCTGATCTAACGATTCTAATTGGAACCTAGTCTTCTTTGAGCACAGTTTAAGCACTTTGTTAAAAAATGCTGATTTAGCCCCCCCTTCAATAAATTTGTAATTGTGCCCTTATCGTAATTGATCTAACGATAAAATCACTTGATCTAATCTGGTCTAACGATGATCAAACGAATTAGCTAAAAAAATATAAAAAATTATAATGTGGGGGGGCTAACTAGTAAGTGGTGCTTGAAAGCCTTGACCATGCTACACTTAGGAATTTGTATGGGTGGCCGATCAAGTCAAGTGTGTGCGGGATCACAACACTAGGCAACCAACAACATTTTGTCAATAAAATGGAAAGTTTACAACTTGCACAACCAACCCTTATTACTGACAGGCTTTCCAGGGTCGGACTGGCCAGCCACTTAATTATGTACCATCCTCTATTAATATTAGTCCTACTATTCCTGCAACTAGTACCCATCAACAAACGATACCCCATCATCTAATTTTAGTACTACAGTACAATTACCTCTTAATTACAGTACCACAGTACCGGTGCTTCTTCATTACAGCAGTAATACTTTACCACTTTCAACTACAATTAGTTCTATCATCCCAACAGTTCGTACCAACCAACAAACTGTACCATCCTCTACTAATATTAGTTCTACTGTTCCAACAGTTAGTACCAATCAACAAACGGTACCCCATCATCTAATTTTAGTACTACAGTACAATTACCTCCTAATTACAGTACTACAGTACCGGTGCCTCTTCGCTACAGCAGTAATACTTTACCACTTTCAACTACAATTAGTTCTACTATCCCAACAGTTGTAGCCAACCAATAAACTATACCACCCTCATCTAATTATAGTACAACAGTACCAGTACCTCCACACTCCAGCAATGCTGTACCACTTACAACCACAATTAGTTGTACTGCCCCAACAATTGGTACCCACCAACAAACTGTAACCCCGTCATCGAGCTATGGTGCTACAGTACAATTGCCACCTAATAGCTGCCTTGCGGTACTGTTGCCATTGCCTTCTATTGCCAGTTATGCTGTACCAGTTTCAAGTGACTTCAATTCTACTGCCCCTACAGCTATCAGCTACCAACCAGCTGCCCACCCCTCCACCACCTGCAGACGCTGTATATCTTAATCATGGTGCTAGTGCACCCTTTCCTCCAAGCAATGCTTCGGCTTCAACCTGTGCCCCACCTGGACAAACTACCCTGGCCGACAATAGTTTTGTTACTTCATCTGTACCAACTGCTCTGGGCTACAGCAACTCGGCTTCTGCCTGTGCTCCACCTCGGCCAACTGTACCTGCCTACAACAGCTTGGCAACATCGGTTGCTCCATCGGCCTCTAACTTCGGCAGTCTGGCTGATTCAACTGTCCCAATGGCTTTTGGCTACGGTGTGGCCAGCCAACCGGCTCCTACTTCAAAGCTTTCTATTCCTTCTGTTCCAACCCCCTACCCTTGCAACAGTTTGCCTCCAGTGGCCAGCCAACCTGTGCCAACTGTGACCCCCGTTGTTCCTTATCCCAACCCTTGTGACAACTTGCCTCCTGCAGTCGACCAACCTGTTCCACCTACAAATCCTGTTATTCCACCTGTCCCATCGCCTAACCCCTGCGACAGCTTGCCTTCTGCAGTCGACCAACCTGTTCCCACGGGGAATCAAGTTGGTCCAGGACGCATTCCGACTGCCCACCCAGTTCCCCCGCGAGTTTTTCAAGCTCCTGCTGCCCCCTTGCCAACAACAAATTGGACCCATCTATCCGCTCCAGCGGCCGTTCTGACAGGTGACCCTGGAATTCAAAACATGGGTGGGGGTCGTCTGCCAACAGGTACAAGTCCCAGTATACCAGGGGTCCCAGACATCCTAAGTGGAGGGCCACCAACGGCTATGGCGGGATTCAAACCGCCAAAAATGGGTCTCCCGAAGTTTGAGGGTCATCAGGATTCCAAAACTCCCCAAGAATACATCGTGGCGCTGCAGAAATACAAGGATGCCTACAGCCTCAGCGACTCATACATTCTGGCTACAATTTTGCCGGTCTCGCTTGTCAAGAAAGCGGAAATGTGGTTTAAGTTTGCAGGGCCCTTTAACACATGGGCGGCCTTCAACGCAGCTTTCAGGAAGGAATATGAGGGGGCCAACTATGAGGAAACCTTGTTCCGGGAACTCCAGGACAGGACTCAACATGCTGATGAGCCCCTCGGCCACTACCTTCAGTGTATTTCTGGATATTTCGACAGACTCTCCCCACAGTGTGATGAAGCTTCCAAAGTTAGAAGAGCTCTGGATAACATGCATCCGGACTTTCGACAGATGCTCTGGGAGAGAACTTTTACTTCACTGAAACACTTGGCGGAGGAAGGTGTAGAGATATGCAGGTTCCTAGTCAAACAAAGGACTTACAAGCTGCCACCGCCTCCTGAATCCTCCGTAGAACCTGGACTGGCTTGGGGCATGGCAACACCCAGAACTTCACAGCAACCTCGCGATGCATCGACGCATGAAGCTAAAAAAGTGGAAACTATGTTTACGGCACAACCATCAAGCCAACATGGGATTCCGCCTTGCTCAATGGCAAGCTTGGATCCACGCGGGCACTTTGCAGGAAAGTACGGTCCTGTACAGCCAGCATCCACTCTTGCCAAGACAAAGGGAAGAGGGCGCGGAGAGGCTTCGGGGAACAGTGAGCAAACCCGCCAGCAAGGACCACAGGTGCAACAGGAACCGCGGGACCAACCTCAAAGGAAGATATGGGGAGCGTGCTTCGGCTGTGGCAGAGAGGGACATCACAGGCAACATTGCCCGGACTTGCCACCAAAAAACGGGAACGTGGACCCGTGAAGGTGCGCAGCCACGGGCCACGCGTCAGAGATGAGACAGACTAGCGTGCGAAGGAAGGACTTGGACTGGATAACTGAAGTATGCCACTGCTCCGAATGTGGTTCATGGTAAGGGTATCGATGAAGAAACTAGGCAAGGGGATATGCCTCTCGTCCCGGTTGCCATGGGAGGACGCAGCTACTCAGCCGTAGAAGATACAGGAAGTACGAGCTCCATCGTCAGCGAAGAAGTGGCACAGGCTCTTCGGAAGGCAGGATACCGGATCAACAGGGATGCTAAAATCGTTTTTATCCTTGCGAGTGGCCGGGCAGCCGGTTCGGACTATGTTCGCGTGCTGATGTCCTGAGGCGATGGGCGCCTAGTCAGGCATACCTTCTTGGTTCTCAATGGTGCGGCGGACGAAGTGATTCTGGGCCGCGACTTTATGTATCGGACGGGATTGGTTCCGGACATCAGAGAAGGTGGTTGGAGAATCGAGTCGCAAGAACAGCACACCAGGCCGTTTGCTCAGACTAGGGACGCAAAAGCAGCAGAGGCTTCTTCATCTTTGTTCGAGTCCGTCAATGGGAAAGACTCTGATTGGGAAACCATCGAGGGCCACATCGGGAGAGCACACTGCTCGAACTTCCAGCGGAACTGCCTGCGCCGGATGCTTCGGAAACATTCAAAGGTGCTAACCTTTCGTCTTGGCAGGACCAACCTGTATAAACATTCCATCCAGGTTGAACCTGGGACAAAACCAGTTCGACTGCCATACAGAGTGGCAAATGAAGGCACCCAGCAGATCATCAACAAACAGGTCGACGAATGGCTTAAAATGGGGGTCATTGAAAGAGTGAACAGTCCATGGGGAGCTGCTCCTGTGCTTTCGCCTAAAAACGACGGGGCTCCTGGGGAGAAACGCTTCTGTGTTGATTTTCGCCTTTTGAATGAGAAGACGGTGGCCGATTCACAACCTACCAATAGGGCAGACCAGATCTTTGCGATGCTCGGAAAGGCCAAGTGGTTCACCATTCTGGATTTGAAAGGAGGCTTTCTGCAAGTCGCCATGGATGAGGACAGTAAACAATTCACATGTTTTCGTACCTTCTGTGGCAGTTATCAGTTTCGGACTATGCTCTTTGGCCTGATGAACGCTCTGGCTACATTCGCAAGGGTCATCGACATGGCGTTAGGCGATGCGTTGTACCAATATGTGTTGGCCTACTGTGATGACCTCGTGGTGTACTCCGAGACTTTTGACGATCATTTGCGCCATTTGGATGATGTGCTTCAGCGACTAGCAAACGCTGGGCTCACGATAAATATAAAGAAGATCCAGTTTTGTGTGCAGGAAGTGAAGTATCTAGGTCACCGTGTAAGCCCGCAGCAACTGGCACCGGAACCAGAAACCGTCACAGTCATCCAAGGGTTTCAGGGCCCCAAAGACGTATCCGAACTTAGACGATTTTTGGGCCTCGTGGGCTATTATAGGGCGTTCATTGAGGATTTCCACGATAAGGCATTGCCTCTCTTCGATCTGCTGAAGAAAGACGTGAAGTGGGTGTGGTCGAATGCGTGTAAACATGCATTGGAAGCTTTAAAGGAGGCCCTCATCAGATGCACACTTCTCCTGACGGATTTATCAAAGAGCTTCACTTTGGTTTGCGATGGAAGCGGCTCTGGTCTCGGTTGTACACTTTCACAGCATGTGGAGGGCAAAGGCCTGACACCAGTGGCTTTCGCAGGAAGACGGCTGTCCCCGGCGGAGAAAAATTACTCCATTTCGGAAATCGAGATGGCGGCCATAATGTATGGTGTCAGGAAGTTCCGCTCCTACATTGAAAATACTAAGTGCCACATTCAGACTGATCATTCAGCACTCACCTTCCTGAAGAAGATTCGGAACCCGACTGGACGTCTTGCTAGGTGGGTCTTGAAACTACAAGGCTTCGACTACACCCTCACCTACCGCAAGGGGAAGGATAATGAAGCTGCGGATTATTTGTCCAGGATGCACGAATCTGGTGACATACCAGCACAAGAGGAGAAGGTGCTCAGACTGGACAGGATGCCACTCGTTGTTCAAAAGCCAAACTTCCCCTCACTGCAAGAATTCAGAGAAGCACAGCGCATCGACGAAGAAGCTCAGAGATTGGCGGAGAAGGCCACACCACTTTACATGGATGGAGCTTCAGCCAACAGCAAACCAAATCCTCCACCTGTTGGGTCTGTGTGTCGTAGGGACGGTGTTTTCACGAAGGTGTTCCCACCGAAGAATGTCCGAGACATAGGTACGGGCACGACAACATACAAGATTTGTGTTCCGCTGCCTTTGCGGGAACGCTGTCTGGCAGCTGTGCACGATTCTCCAGCGATGGGGCACTTCGGGACGTGGAAGACCTTGCGTAGATTGAAGGAGGATGTGACGTGGGTAGGCATGAGACGGGATGTCATCCAGTATGTCCGGAACTGTGAGGTGTGTCAACTTCGCAAAACGACGAACGCCAAACCAGCCGGGCTCCTGCAACCTATGACCCCTCCGTATGCACCCTGGCAGCGGATCAGCTGTGACCTTATTGGTCCTCTCCGATTGGTACGAGCTCCGGATTCAAGTACATCTGCATAGTTGTGGATGAATTCAGTATGTGGCCGGAACTGTTTGCGCTACGGACGGCAAAGTCGAAACAGGTGACACAGTGTATGCGCTGGGTCATTTCGCACTGGGGCCATCCGTTGCGAATTTTCACGGATAATGGACCGTGCTTCCGGAGCACTGAGTGGAGGAGGTTCCTGGAATCACAAGGCGTGAAGGCAGAGTTCACTACCCCGTACCATGCTCAATCCAACTTGACGGAACGATGCAACAAAACGATTAAAAGCCTTCTGCGCTCCTTCACGAAGAAACACCAAGACTGGAACCTGCACCTCGAAGACTTTGGGTTTGCCATCCGGACTCCAACATCGGAGTCAACTGGCTACACACCCAGTGAAATGGTGTTACGCAGGAACCTAGCATACCCGTGGGCTGCGACATCGGTGGTCTTACGTCAAGCAAAAGACCCGGAGGCCGCGACATGCAGAGCCAAGGTCCAGGAGGAAAACATCAAGAGGTTCGCTGAAATGTACGTAAAGGCTAGGGAATCGGTCATGGCCTCTCGTGAACGACAGCGGCAATACTGTGACAAAAAGAGGACCCCCGTTGTTCTTTAAGGTGGGAGACTTGGTTGCCAAAAAGACACACTGCCTCAGCAATGCTGTGCAACAGGTGGCCAAGTCCCTACAGCCCAAGTTCATCGGTCCATTCACGGTCATCCAGCGACGAACCAGATACTCCAGTACTTCCAGAGTCAGTGTCAACTAATGTTGCTCCTCCAAACTTGCAACCCATCGACATCGCCACAATGGTAGGAGGGAACGCGCTGCCGGGACATACCTATAATCTACGGTCAAAAGCACGGCACCCCCCACAGCGCCACCTGGTAGACGACGGAGTGGGAGCAGCGGACAGCCCCTCCGCTGTTCCCGATAGGTCTACGGGTCAAGAGGGAGGAGCCAAGGATGTGGCTGCGGAAGTTGTCGCGCTGCCAACCATAGGCGAGGAGGCAGAACCAGTTGACAGGGTCGCCTTTGACCCGCTGCCCAAACAATACAATCTGCGTCCGAGGCACCGGCTGCTCAAGTGGGCGGTGGCAAAGAAAGGAGCCGACTCCTCACGTTCGGGCAACGCAGGCACCGGTTTGGCGTCAGCCAACGAAAACCATGATGCCCTGTTGACACACCCAACCGCGGACAATCGGCTGCCGACAAACGGATCTGCTACAACTACGGCGAGGGATCAGCTGTATTTGGAGCGCATGTCTGGCCGGAGGGAATTCCCCGTCGTCATATTCACCGGCCGTGACAGACCCATTACGTCTAAGGATACGAGAGATGCTGTGCAAGGCGGTGTGCGCTACTTATGGCAGTGGGGACCTGATGTAGACGGTGTGCCGGTGTTTGAGATTGGTGATCTTGTCGTAAATAGAGTTGACACGTTTACGCAGGGCGAGTGTGTCTCCGGCCCATTCAGGATCATCAATAGGAAAACACACTTCCTTTATGGTGTGCAGCACGTACACGAAAAAGATGACATAAGGGAACAGATGCACGTCTTCGACCTAGAACCAGCCGGATCTGCCGGAAAACCGTTAATCGTGATAAAAAGTCCGGATGTGTGTTAGTGCATTCTGTGGTGTTCTATGTCGGATTCCGTTGGTTGGCAAGTAGGAGAACGCGTTGTGACCAAGCCTGCATGTAGATTTGGTTACGGCTATTGCGTAGAAAACATTTATATAAATGTGAGTGCTTTGCACCCTGGAGTGCACAGATTAGTGGAGCAAATCCCGATACAAGTGGTAAACAGGCTGTGTTGGAGTGTGCACGGCAGGTGCAGCACTTAAAAAGGTGTGCTGCGAAGGGGGAGTGTGCCACTTTCTCATGGTGTTCCTTAAGGGTTATATGATATTGTGCATTTTCCTGAATGAGGTGCAGGTAGCGCTTACGGTGTTCTTGACCGATATTCACACAGACATGCTAGTGCTATTTACAGTGCGATTTTCAGTGCTTTATTTACATTGATACTTACAGTGGGATTTACAGTGCAATTTACATTGCTATGTACATTGTGGTATACACATTGGTATTTAAAGGGTGTCTACGTTAGGGTGTTCATGGGGCGTATGTACATTGGGTATTTACGGAGGGTGTTCCATTACCAATTTGCTTGGTCCTTGGGTGATACCACGGTGTACATATTTGTTTCCTTAATCTTTATTTTCCTTTTATTATTATTGGTATTACACACTGCTGGTACTTTATTTATACTGTTTGTCGGGGTAAATGGTTATTAGGTAAATTATTTTTATGTTAGGTTGTCCTTTGCTGTGCCTTCGTTATGTTTGGTGGATTTACCTCCCCACCCCTACCCGTGTATGTTTCCCCTATTGCATTTCGTCCGTCACTCCCCCCCAAGTGTTTCCTGTCCTTGCTCTCTATCCTGCGCGTAATTCATTCCTCCCCTCCCACCCCCCCTCTCTGGGATTGTTTCCAGACTCTTTTTTATCCTTTTATATTCTATTCCCCCCCCCCCC
>JAHWFP010174258.1:0-15956 GCA_023313725.1 Lithobius niger | reverse complement strand
TGTGTATCTTTTCGGGTGGACAACTTTATCGAATTTTCTTCGTCAATAAACTTTTCCTCAGTTTTTCTTGAATATCCTTTCCTTACCTCAGCAACAGTACATACATTTTCACAATGTCTTGACACTTTGACAATAGTTGTTGCCTTGCTATGCTGAACAAGGCACCCATCAATGGAACGAGGCCAAATATTCTGCTTTCTGAAGGATGTCAACAGATATAACATTCGCTAAAATCGATGGGACATGGTGTCAGGGACAGGGTCTCTTCTTCGGACTACAACTCTCTTTCAGCACTGGCATCAAGGCGAAGCCAGTTTCTTCATGTTAATTCTTCTCAGACTCCTCACTGTCTGATGACGTTCTCCTAATCTTCTTGCAATCCCTAGAGATGTGTAATTATTTTCTGCAATTGTTTCTGCAATTGAATTTCTTCCTCTTTGCCTTCACTGCTTTTCTTCCAATAAAAAATCAATTGTTAGCAGCACAACAAATTCGTCTGCTAGCCCTGGACATCTAATAATTTTCACAATCCTAGCTAAATTCTAGCTTCATTCTGCTTAAGTACGTTCATTCTGCAGTTCGTCAGTTGCTCCTAATTTACAACTAAGTAATTCCTTGGATTCGATGAACCTCCTAATTGTTGCTCTGGCAGTAAATTTCTTTTTACGATGATCCCACAATTTTTTCGGATAGTCAAAATACTGGTATGTAATCTAGATATCCTGCTGCGTGGCTAGCATGACGAGTCTCACATATCTTCCATTATTCTTCTCATACCTATGGCATGTTGTGTCTGTCGCCACAGGCTTAATCGCTCTGCCTTCAACAAATTTTCTTTTTTTTTCAGAACTAGCTTCATTGATGTTCAGGCGTTTACCAGTAAATTGCTCGCCGAAAATTGTCTCAGGAAAATTGCTCGCGGACAGTTGCTCGCTAAGAAAATTGCTCGCATGAAAATTGATCGTCGGGAAAATTGCTCGTCCGAAAATTGACCGCGCGGTTAATTGATCTCCACATTTTTTTAAATTTAATTAATTAATTTTTTTACTTTTTTGAACAGTTATTAGTTTTTTAACAGTCATTTTTGCAGTTTTTTCGTGTATTTGAGTGGCATAAAATCAAATTACATCGACAAAAATAGGCCTAAGTGAAGCACAATTTAATTATTTTTCATTTGGTCCTACTCTCATCTTTGTAGGTGCCTTGGTTCAAGAGGAGTAGAGGTACACGCACACATGCACTTTTTTTTTTTCAAGTACTCATTGAGTAAAAATGTTTCCTACATAAATCCTTTAACATAAACGCAATCAAGTACAGGATGTGAAATGAAAGATAATAAAACTGATCTTCACTTAGGCCTATTTTTTGTCGCTATAACTTGGTTTTATGCCACTCAAATACACGAAAAAATTCCAAAAATTACTGTTAAAAAACTAATAACGGTTAAAAATAAAAGTAAAAAAATAAATAAATAAATTTTTTTTAGAAAATGTGGAGAGCAATTAACCGCAAGGTAAATTTTCGGATGAGCAATTTACCCGACGATCAATTTTCATGCGAGCAATTTTCTACGCGAGCAATTGTCCATGAGCAATTTTCCGGGGAGCAATTTTCGGCGAGCTATTTACCGGACACGGTTCAGGCGTAAAATTTTTTTCTGTTTGGTCTTTCTATTCTAAAAGCGTGATAATTATTCAGTTCGTTTTTACTCTGGCATTTTTTTCTCATTCTGCGTTTTCTGGGAGAAAACAGCTGTTACACCTCTGATTTACCCAGCCTTTAAGCATTGATACAATTTTTCTTTAAAAAAAATTGTTACTCTCGAAGGGCACAAGGACTGGTTTTATGCTAGATCTGTAATCTGGCTTTTCGGTGACAAGTATTACGTACTGAGTGGTGTCCGGGACTTAATTTGTTTGGGCCTGTGGAACCTGTCAGTTTCCCAGCACCACTAGGTTTGCTTCAAGCTAGAGTTGTTCTCTCGACCCATCACTCAGCCCCAGGTTTTTACTGCTGATGCCAAACAGACCAAATAAAAGGGAGGGAGAGACGCTTCTCGACTCAGATATACACAATGCCACGCAGCAACTTAATATAGAGCAGCGTCATGTGACGTCATATTGGCTACAAGAGATATAGCTGCAAGGGGCACTAGAATAAAATGGAGGGTTAAACAACGGCACTTCTAGTCAAGGCAGTGCTTTGAGAGCGGATTTCATAGGCTTAAAAAAACGTTTTCTCCAATCCCTTATGCTGCTCGGTTGTAATTGGAAAATAAAGATTCCACTTGCTTAAAAATGTCAGCAACTGCCAACAAATCGACAAAAATCACGCGTTATAGGCCTAAGAAATCCACTCTTAACAGCATTGACTTCAGTAAGATGCCCTTCTTTTCCCCCTCCAGTGACCCTTGCAGCTAACCCAGTTACTGGCTCCACCGCAGAGTTATATACAATAATACTATGTTATGTCACTTCTCTATAGTATTGCCTGTTGTCGCAACCAAGCCCATAGTCTGTTGCGTGTAACGAGTGTGATACATCCCCTAAGTGTTTCATTAGAGAAAGGAAGAGTAAACCACTACAAACACTTCTCATCACCCTAAACTCACCACGACAGCCAGAATCGCAAATAATTTATTAACTGTCAATAAATATTGCAATAAATATTGCAACTATATTTACAACTTTCTGTTGAAATATTCGAAAATAAATCCAAAGCTGTGATATTACAACTTTTTTGTTAAAATATTCGTAAATAAATCCAAATCGACGATAGCCTATTTACAATTAAGCAAAAAAAGGACCAAAAAAATCACGGATGTTCTTTGCAAAAGTTCAAAGTCTTGACTTGCATCAAATTCTTCAGGCCAGTTTGTAGCATAAAATTCGCTTTAAAACAGGTGAGTTCCAATTTTGTCGAAATCACCAGGTAGATATATACTTTTGCCTCCCTGTCTGGTTCGAAGTAGAGTTCCTCTTCGTCTTCTCCCACGTCTGTGGAACTCTTTACATATTTCTGATTTTACCTAGTCGAATTGTTCGAATAGTTTTCTTATCTGCCGATTCGGGCTGTGAAGTCCAGACAAGACAGTCCTCATGTTTGAGCCATGTCTACACGATGCTCCCCAGGATAAGCTCAACACATTTCCTGTCTATCCCAGCCAGGCACCTTCTGAACCCTCTTTCAGCCAATTACGTTACTCGTCTTTAAGAAACACTTATGCGTCAAGCTGACGTGGGCTGAAACCTCGTTACTTATTAATTCAAAAGAATGCTAAAGCATAGAGAAACAAGACCTTAAAAATAGTGAAATAATAAAATTCCGTGTTAGGTGTGGTATTAAAAACAAATAAGTAATTGTAGGTTCCTAATAATTGGTTTTGGCATCACTTATATTTAGTTTTTTTCTTGTTCCACTAATTTAAAGCAACATCCAGCCTGCCTTACAACCTTCCGCCTGCCTCACAACACCCACGCGACGATCACATCCGCGTATTTACCACAGCTAAGGTCAACTGAGACGGTAGCTTCGTTCCTCGCAGCGAAAAACGTAGCTACTGTCTCAGTTGGCATTGCGCCTAATAGTCCAGCCAGCCAGCGTGAACCCATTGATTGTGTCGTCAAAAACCGGAATGATTCTTGTATTTTAAAATCACAATTTATAATTTTCTAGACTAGTGTCTTATAATTTTGCTTCGGCGATCTATTGCAATAATTAATTTTAATTTTTACTGCATTAGCCTTCTAGATTTTTGATCTCATAGTAATTACTAGCAAACGATTAAAATTAATACTGCGCACACACAGATAAAACTTCAAGGTCTTTGTAGGCGCGCGATGCATCATATATGTTCGGGACGAACGTAAATAAAGAAAATCTCCTAGACGCCACATTTTAAAACGGAATTTTAGCAAGGGAAAGACTAACGGTAAGTAAATAAACCTTTGGGGCCGTACTTGATGTGGAGGATCGAGAAAAATGGGGCTGGGAGGTATATCCCTTTAAGGATTTTTCTTTAATGCGATCTTACATGCTGCTCTCTAGGCTTTAGGGTTTTTATGAAATACAGTTGCAAACTTTGCAAACCTTTGCTTTACAGCAACGCTAGAACCAAAGTGCAACAATAATGATGAACGTGCCAGTAACAATACAGAAATATTGCAACCTCTTGTAAATGCGCGACAATTATGGGTCAAAAGAAAACGAAACGGAACTCGTTTGATATTTAAGGCAAGTTTAACTGATCTGAAGTCACAACAACAAAGGAACACAAACTTTCGTAAATAAGGTTTGTAAGGTTTCATATACCGCAGGGTTACTGTACTGTTTAGTCCACGTGAAACCTTAGTGCTGTATTCACATGTTTTTACAATTTCTACTTTAGAACATGATAGGTCATATTGGTGCATTCTACTTCCTAAACGTCATCGCTAAAAGATCGTACAAACGAATCGCCTTAGTGTGCTTAGTACTACAGATTAGGTAATTCAGGGTTCGTGCGAATGCTTGAAAATCTGGAAATGTCGTTGAAAATAAAATGAAATTCCAGGCCTGAAATCTTGAACCTAAACTCTTATAAAAATTGAAAAGTGGTGTATGTGTCGTCAATAGGGTGAACGGAAACGAGACGACTTGACTTGAAGAATGCTAAAAAATGTATCCCCGAAAGTAGAAGCGTGTCTAGCTTAATTTTGAAAGCTGGGCTATGGTTTTACTTTTATTTACGTGTCTAATGGATGAATACAGAAGTAAGGTTTCACGTGAACTAAACACTACGGCTACACTACGGTATATGAAACCTGAAGGAAAGTTTAGTTTTGTTCCTTTGCTATTTCGAATTCGAATCAGTTAAACCTTACCTTAAACATCAAACGAGTTCGCTTTTGTGTTCTACTTCGCCATTCTTTGACATACCAAGATGGTCTACTGTATACTCCTTGCAAGTGCGCTGAATTTTGCTCGCTCTATCAGTACAAGTCTTTCTGTTGGAAGTTGGTTTGCACGCTGCTCTCTTTCAGCGGCTTTGGCCATTATTTGTATTATTACAGGATGGCAGGAAATGAGCAACGGACATTTTAGCGTTAACATGGAAGGGTAGCATCAACCCACTATATAAACTAATTCGTAATTAGAAAACAAAAACCAATCGTTTAATGTTTAAGGTTAGGTTTAACTGAGCCGAAGTCAAAACACCAAAGGAACATAAATTAACTTTCCTGTAAGGTTTCAGATACTGCAGTGTTGCTGTACTGTTTAGTCCACGTGCAACCTTACTGCCGTATTCGAATGTTTTTACCATTTTTTTACTTTTGCACACGATAGGTCACTAGCCAAATGATTGGTTCATGCTACTTGGGTAAATGACATCGCTGGAAAATGGTTTAAAACTAATCGTCTAGTGTGTTTCAAGTAATTCATGGTTCGTACGAGTCCTTGAAAACATGGATGAAATTCTACGCGTTGAAAAGTGCTTGAAAATCTTGATAACTGATATATGTACCATCAGTGAGGTGATGAACTTAAAGTAGACGACTTGACTGAAGAACACTGAAACAATTGGCCCAGAAAGTAGTCGATTGTGTAGCCTCACACAGTTCTTCCTTTGTTTTGGCATCAAAAGTTGTCCAAGTTGGGCTATGGTTTTACTTGTATAGCAACAACAAAACCAAGACTTTCGCTTTATTGCCCTCGTGGCTTCGCCACTCGAAAGACAATAAAGCCTTACCTTATTGTTGCCGAACGCCATCGTCTAACTCATACATAAGGATAATGCTTCCTCTTCACTTTTCATGAAAGTTCGAGCGAATTGTTGGCTCACAGCATTGTTTGGTCTTAAGTCTGCGGCTGGCGTTTGCTCACTGGCATTATTGTCTAATAATAATGTTTAAAACAATGTAAAACAATAAAAGTGATCATTCAGGGCCTCATAACGCCGAAATGGCTCGACCAATTTCTATTTCTATAAAGGACACATCTCCAGAAGTAGAGCTTTCAAATGAGCTAAGAACCGACAAATGGTTTAGTCTGTAGAAACTATTGTATAAACGTGTCCAAATAACAAGTCCAAGCCAAAAATGAAACTCACGATACCAGCTCAAGTCCAGATCTTCGAAGTGAACAATCAGAAATTGACAAAAGTTGGTACACGTGTTCACCAAGTCCAACAAAGCTTATATATTAAATTTGAGTGGAAAATATTGAAGGCAGCGGAGAAATGAAGCAGTAAAATTTCAGCTTTTAACATGGGAGACCGAGCTCAAACCTTACAGTAAAGGCTACTGCCTCTACTAATACGGATAATGCTTCCTCTTCACGCTTCTTGAAATTATGGGTGAATTATTGGCACACCAGTATTATTTACATTTTTTAATCTTCAGTCTACACCTTGCGGTTGGTGTTTGCTGATTGGCATTGTTGCCTAATAACAATGTTTAAAACAACGTAAAACAATAAAATTGATCGCGCAGGGAATGACGCGATTAATTGAAATTTCTATTTCTATCTAGACACACGCTAGTGTGTTGCGCCAAATTAGGCAACAAACATCAGATCTGTTCAATTGTCCAGGTTATAAACCATTGTAGCGCGACGCCATAGCGTCAGTGCCTAATATCCTAATATCGTAGTTTGGCACATTTCAGGTACAAAAGTGGCACAAAAGCTTAACTTGTGGTAAAATAGAGAGCAATAACCCACCTGACAAAAATAAACTTGTGTACGAACGTTAGCTAAGTGGCTTTCAACGCAAAATTTGCCCCTCCATAACATTGCAAATGTGTTACCAGTTTCTTCTAGTTCGCTCATCCCCATGTTAATTCCCATAGGGTGATTATTCACTGATACCGAGATAACGGGAAGGCTTCCAGCTATGAAGTTTGACGAGCGGTTACAGAACGATACGAACTGCATACCTTTTCTGGTTTACAGCCTGGGGGTGTAACGGGAACGGCGTGGGATGGTGCGTAAGTACGAAAACGCGACGCCATAGCACCATAACCATTTAGTATTGTCGGCATCGTCTCTGCTTGGACGGCCAAAGTTCAGACAATGAAAACGTGTATACTGACGTGCGTATCTAGAGACACGCCTAGTGTGTCCTCACAAACAACGGTGCCAAAGAAATTGTGCCTACGTAGAATTCACGAAAAACAAACAAAATATCAAAATAAAGCCAAAATTAAAATATTAGAAAAATTACCATTCAAGCTACTGTTAACGTGGCACTTCATTATACATCTGCAGACTAGTTGAGTTGAGTCTAATTCACAATTAAAAAAAAAATAGTGATATCATATCAAAAACCAAAACTGGTAAAAGGAACCGCCAAGTTCCGAGTGATATCAACACACCAAAACATTTGCCAAGTTAAGCGCACCGACTAATACTTTGGACGTTAAATGAAAACGTGAACATTGCTACTGAAAGTAGCAATGTTTTAGTTTTCATTTAACCTTCGAACTATTAGTCTGCGCGATTAACTTGGCAAATGTTTTGGTGTGTTGATAGCATTCCTTTGAAGGACCGACTATTCGGAACTTGGCGGTCCCTTTTACCAGTTTTGGTTTTTGATATGATAAAGACTACGTCTGCGGAAGTGTTTCTTTCAAATGAGGTAAGAACCAGCTTTCTAGGACAAATGGTTTAATTTGTAGAGGCCATTGTATAAACGTTTCCAACGAACAACAAGTCTGCCACCACATAAACCAAAACTCACGATTCCACTTAAGTCGAGCTCTCTGACATTCAAATCGGAAATTAATAAAAGTTGTTACACGTATTAGCCAAGTCCCACAAAGCTTATATACCAAATTTGAGTGGAAAAAGTTGAAAGATGGCAGTGAAATTAAGCATCGAAATTTCGACTTTATCATTGGAGACCTTGGTCTAACCTTACAGTTACTATTACATTTCCATTTCGTCTGTCGTGCTAATATAGCTAAGGCAAATCACCGGTGGTTTTGTGCATTAACTTATTTCTGTTGTATGTTCCCAAAATATACTGTGTGACTTGTACAATGCAACTGGAGAAAACCTATCGCCCTAAACAAGAATATAGATAATCCGTTCAGTGGAATTGACGCTAGGATTGATTAAAACAGGAGGAAAAAAACGTCCAGGCTAATAAAGAAGCTTTTTTAATGTTGCATTTATAATATAAAAACTGCAAAGTTATCCTGATAAGCTCGGTGTTACTGCTTGATAGGGCTAACTACAGTGTTTGTAGCGACGTTGTTATCATATGTTAAGCTCAAGAGTCCCTTATTATGGTCGTACCTTAGATGTTTAAATTTAATGTAATTTATTTTCTTAGCATCATTTTTTTTTTAACAAAGTCAAGTTCTAGAGGTAGAAACATTTTCCTTCACGGTTGTTTTCAAACGAAAGCAATCGCAGTTTGCTTGCATGTTGCAGGGAACCAGATAGATAGATAGATATTGATTTTAGAATATATTACCTGGCTAGAAAGTAAACAGAAAAGGAGCTGTCTCCATCCGGAGCCAAAGCCGGATTATCTCGTGCAGCTACTTCGATTTTTGAAAGGAGTCTGGCAGCTTGCACGCAAGTAAAATCCTTCTTTGAAACACGTTGGTGCCTGGTGGTAAGGAAAAAAGTGGGCTTACGTAGCTGAAAATTATTTTGCGTCCTAGTATCCTGGCTACAACTAAGAAACGGGCGCGAGTGATGAGAAAGAGGAGGTTAACAGGCTGTTTTATAAACCCGTAAAGATTTTTGGCAATTTACAATTAGTAAATTGTACATGTAACGGGCCAATACCCGTACGTTGAACGGGCCTGGAATTCTTAGAACTGCGTAGGATTAAATTTGATCTACTTCTTACATTTAAGATTCTGAGGGGACTTATCTCTGTTGATTTACCTATATTCGACCTGGCACCCAGTCACACAAGGGGACATCGCTATAAACTGGCACTTCCGGGTTCTCATCTTGACTACCGAAAAAAATTCTTTTCCATTCGGGTCATCCCTATTTGGAATTTCCTTAGCACGGAAACGGTATGCATGAGCACAGAATCCGGGTTCCGCAGGATGTTGGATGGGCAGTCTCTACACGCCTTCCTCAAAAGACCAAATTAGCCTACCATTTTATATGGGCCATAATTAACAGCATCTCTGATCAGGTTCCGGTGTCAACGGTTCACCTCCCTTCTGGAAACCTTCCACTGAACCGTGGTAAAGTTATTATTATTATTATTATTATTAATAATTAATGAATACTTTTTTTCAAATGACTTGTACATAAACAGTACTAAAACTTTTTGCTTACCCATACTTACATCACATATGCAAGCAAAGTCGTTTCATATTACTCATCACAAAATAGGCTGTGTGAACATAAACTGTGAATGTAATGAATTAAAAAATGTTGAAGAAATTAAATACCTTGGACTTGTGATTGACAAACATTGGAAATTCTATAAACATATAGATGAACTTACTATGAAAATTAGAAGAATGATACCAACGTTCTACAAAATTAGAGAATGCTTAAATATAAACAATAAACTGAAAATTTATGAAGCACTTATTTTATCACATATTAGATATGCAATTACAGTGTATGCTTTGACATCTGATGGATTATTAGAAAAATTACAAAAGGTGCTAAATAAAGCTATTAAAGTGCTCTTCTCGAACAGTAAAATAACAAAAAAGAGTATAGAGATTCGTCAGAAATATAGAATAATGACAATAAAACAAATTTTACAGTATACTGTGATAATACAGAATTATGACAAGAATGATTGGAAAAATATTGTTGAAAGGAATACAAGGAAAAATCAACCATGGTTAAAGTTACCAAACTATAGGAACTCGTATGGAAAAAGAGGACAAAATTATTATGTACCCTACTTTTTTAACAAATTACCAACAGATATAAGATATCTTAAAGTTAATAACAAAAAACATATTATAAGGAATTATGTACTAAATAATTAAAGACAATTGAATGTCGAGTAAGATTGGGGGCTGCACAAGGGTGAAAAGTAATTGTATAGCCGAATAATGGTTTTAATAATTGTAAAAAATGGTTTGTTAATTGAATTGTTACTTGCACTATTGGAAATCGTTGTAGTTATTTAAATTGTTAATTGTGCACATACAGATACTAATGTATCTCGTGCAAAGTGTGTAAATAAAGTATTATTATTATTATTATTATTATTATTATTATTATTATTATTATTATAGTATATTAAACAATAACTTACTTACTATGCTGTGAAGCGTAGACCTCGACACCCCTTTTCTCCCGCCCTCCCTTCATCTCCGCAGAAGGGTTGCCTTAAAGGCGCCTTTTTACCATTTCGATAGCGTTGCCCATTTTCTAAACAAAGCATCCACGTTCCAGATTCTCTGTCAACCAATAGGCTGATGTGGGTCACGTGATCTCGTTTTAGTTATGAAGATTTGCGGCGCTGCTGCGAAGTGTTGTTCCTTTTTTAATTTACCGCTACTTTCTTTATATTGCTCGAATATTCTGCGGTGCTGCATCTAGGAGTTGAAAAGGTTATAAGGCGCCTTTAATGTTAAATTTTAAATGGATCTTACAGGAAGAATATTTAATTCTGATTATAAATAACTGGTTTGTTTTCATATCAGCGGTTCGGAAGTTACAAGCTAAAAATCTTTTTTTTTTTTGAAACCGTTTCCGGAACTATCTTGGCTTTTCTCAAACGTAAATATAACGTTTTTGGAAGAAAATTTAATGCTGAAAATTATTCGCAAGTTGCAAAAATAAGTTGTAACAATAATTACATCGGAAATACGGCTTCCGTCAAGCAACGCGTGTCCGGCCACACTTCAGACCTTAAGCTTTGGTCGATGAAGTAATTCCTATATTCAACACCAAATCAAAATTGGCCACAAGCCCAACTTTCAAGAACTTTCCATACATTTTACACAATTAAAATGAAAACGAGCTTGATTCGATTTGGAGGCATTAGAAATGCATGTTCAAGACACAGTATATAGTCATCAATCACATCCTTCCAACAACACATGGTTTGGTTTCGTGGACCAAAATTTGCTAGTTACAACGCCTACCTCACCACTTCACTTCTGTCTACCCACACCTTTTGCACTTTTTTCCTCTCCCCGCCTCTTTTTTACTGATACCCACCCCACCGTTCTGTCACCCAATACGTTTTGCACCTGTTCCCCTACCTGCTCCCTTCACCTTTCCTTCTTTTTTTTTCTTCTGACATCCACCCACCATTATTTCCCTCTATTTTTTCTTCCTTTCCGACTTTCCCCCTCTCCCATTACTTTCCCATCTGGCACCCTGAGCTTATCCACTCCACTATCTTTCAACCGATACATTTATGCATTCCTACCTGGTTTGCAGCATTTGCTGGTTATATGAACATGCCTATCCGGTCTTGTTTCTCAGCCGGCCTTGTCTGCAATGTGATTTACATTCCTATTCCCTACCAGCATAAACTTGGTAACTTGTTATTTGAGTTTCTGTATTTCTGTATTATTTTAAATATATTATTCAATATGCGCCCATCATCAACCTGTGCAAGCAGAATCTAGACTCTGCCACCAAAAGCTATAGACACCAAGACAGTGTAAATTTTTATGTATGATTTGAACTAAATGATAGTACTATACGAAGCATTTACGAAGAAACTACAGCTGAGTAAAAAACCCGACTGACAAAAATTCATAAACAATGACCCAACATTTAAAAAAGGTCAAACATGTGATAAGCATCTACGAATTGATGCGACTTTACGTTTTGTCTGAAGACGGTGCTGCAAAAAAACGTCGAAATATTACGTTTTATCACTAAACCTACTGTGTGATTGGGTTTGCAAATAGCTCACCAGCACAACACTAAGCATCCATCCGCCTTGATGGGAACCCGTGTCGAGAACCCAAATTACTAGCCAACAAGGTGTTATACGTTTTGTCCTAAAATAAAGAACATTTATTATATGTAAACTCATGTTTAACGTTACTGTTTTACAATAAGCTTTTACTGAGGGACTATTTCTTTTGGCTGCAGCTGCCTCGGTTGACTCCGTACGTTTCCAATCAACAATGGATGGTAAAGTCAACTTCAGGTGAAGACGCCATCACGTAAATTGAACAGTTAAGGATTAAATATTTAGCTTTGTCAACCTGGTATCTGCAAATGTTGAGTCCTGGTTAGACAGAGTAACAAATGGATCTCCTTAGATGTAGATACTAACTGCAAAAAGTTTCTACGTACTTTGCGACACGTTATGTTCTCGAAATTGAAGTTAGGTATTACAAGAATTAAATTAAGGAAGTGAACTGTCTATAGAGCAGTGACATGACGTAGCATTATTGTATATAAATCTATGCTGGAGCCTTAATGGGTTAGTGCAAGGGGCACTACAGAGAGAAACAGAAGGGCGTCATACTGAAGCCGATGCTGTGAAGAGTGATTCCTTAGACCTAATACGCGCGATTTTTGTTGTTGGAGAAAACAACGTTATTTTAAGCCTAAGAAATCCGCTCTTTCGTTGTTTTTCCCTCCATTTTTATGTAGTGCACCTTGTAGTTATGCCCTCCAAAACCCATACTGGTGCCAATATGGCGGCAAATGTCACTGCTCTATAGAGTAAACACAGCAGCACCTTTAGCTTAACCCTAGCCATTACTAATAATTCGCTATTAATTCTCTTGCCCTTCTTTCGTAAAATTTCCAGTATCGTAAAGCTCTATTTTTCTTTATGTTACTGAACTTCATTTTTGAGAATGGTTTTCCTTGGGGTACATAAAAGATTTCATACTGCCTGGTTCGAGGACCGTGTCTTTAATCCTCGTATAGTTGAGGCTGTATACATGATGTAATAATTAATTGTGCTGTACCACGAAACGTAAAAAGGACAATTGCTTGACCAAGAACGATTTATTCAAGTTGGCGTTGATGATACACACAGCTGAAACCCCAAGCGCTATGATTTACTGGGTGTAATTGACGTACAATTTAACTCGTATTTAATATAAAATTGCTAACATCTCCCCACATTACTAATACTGTAGCTATCTAACAGGAATGCAGTGAATAAATGCAATGAATAAATAGGAAAAACCCAAAAGAGTAAACAAAAACGAGTTCAATCAACTCTACGGTAAAGCCAACAAGCCCAAGACGTAGTGAAGTGTTTCTGTAAGCATTCCTGCGACAACGATACCTCCATCTAGGGACGACCAGCCAATACCCCATAAATCATTTTAATGCAGGCGAATCCAGTGCGATAAGTATGAGTGACTTACAAATTCCCGCAAAACCACTTAAAATCCACTTATTAAATCGCTGTATAGCCATTTCACCGAATCCCGTTTCGTCGAAAATTTCATACCGTTATCCGAAAATTAAAGCCTGATTAAAATTTGGTGAAAGAATTACGGTTTCTGATGTTATATGTTTAGACGCAGGGAGTATATTTTTAGCCGTAGCGAGTGTGGCACGTAAGTTGAACAAAAATATTCGGCGAAATGGATATACACCATTAAATCAGGATAAACTTGATGGGCTGATACAAACATTACATTTTCGGTGGTCGTATGGGTTGACCATTTTCAAAGTAGAAATTTAACAACTTAAGTTTTAGAATCGTTTTTGAAAACATTTACCCACCAAGCTTGACAATTACAGGAACCAGACCTTCGCAGGAAAAATTCCCCAACCACTTATTAGCTAGTGCAGTTGGTGGGAATGTTATGCGAATAAAGGCTAAACCAGACTGGCTGCACGCGTCTGCGGGATGGTGTAAGAAAGACGCTAAAATAGGGCGATAAACACAATACCAACCTTAAGATTGCAACAATTTTGACTTCTTCTTTCTGCTTAGGGCTTAAAGGGGGTAAGCAGTCACACGGAATCGAATCGAGATGTTCGATAGCTTTTGGCTGGCATTTAACCATTTTAAGACTGCAGCTCACACGGACCTCCAGTAACTAATTTCGCCACCCATCAGAAGAATTTTGGTTTTAGTCTTCTGTACAGCCGTACCGGCTGAGAAGACTATTGCAAAGACTTTGTGCGTCCGTCCGTCGCTTTTTTCAACTTCGCAACGTTACCAGATATTGACGACCATTGTTTACAACGTTAGATTCAGTGTCGAAAGTTAGTTAAATAACATGGCAAATTAAAACATCGTTACCTCCTTATATCTAATAGACTTCTTCCACGTAACTAAATTAAATAATAACATTTCATCGTTGAATTGAAATCTTAAGGATTTGTGTTAACGCAGCCGTAAAAAGAAAAACATTTTAGCTTCGTTTAAAAGAGTCTTGTTGCATGAATGAATAGGCTTACGGTCGAACCAAATTCTCCATTAGGCATATCTGCTACGTACGAAACTAAAACTCCCGTTAAAAAAATTAGGCATAAAAAATGAAAATTAAGCCTAAAATCTCGTTACCATGGCAACGTCAAGATGCTACGAGTCGCTGCTGGCTTTCTCAACAGCGTTTCTCCTGTTCCTTCCCTACTACCACGGATCTATATAGGCTACATTGCGCATTACGTTGTAACACTGTATGTGTGCCCGGATCGAGGCATACCGTGTTGCAAAAATGAATAGGCTTACTGTATATAATCCAAATCTCCGTCAGTTGCTACTTACGAAATGAAAGTTGTAAATTAGGCCTAAATGCTGACAATTGCGCCTAAAATGTAAAATAAGCTTAAAAGCTAACACATTTTTAACGGGCAATTCTGATGGTCACTGCTTTTAGATTATATAACAGAGAGAGAGCTGTTGCAATGCGTGATAGAGAAGTGTGCGTCACTATTGGTAGTGGCAGAACTGTACAGAAGACCGGATGCGACTAGGTAGTCGCTGTAGCCGCTTGTTTCTGTATGTTCCAACGTAGCCTATTTCAGAGTTGGATGGGAAAACTGGGTTTCAGGTTGGTAGAAAAACATACACGTGCGTGTGAAACAAACTTAGTAGTGAGCGGGTTGGAACAATTCCTCTTAAGAAAACCTGGCTAATTTCCGACCCAACAAGAGGTCCTCCGTAAGGAAATTCGAAAACGGGTATTTAAAAAATGTGACATAGTAGGTTCCAATATACAGGGTGTTCGTAAATTGGTGTCAAATATTTTGAGGGTCCGCTGTGTGATCAAAGATAAGAAGAAAAAGTCCTATAAACATGGGTCCGGAAATGCACCAGTCTTTAGTTACAGCCCCCTCCAGGTTTGGGGTAAACAGTTCTTAAATACCTCGTAATGATTCACCGTTTCCATTCCAAACTCAGGATATGTGCCATATCATACCTGGTATTTCAGTACTTCATAATACAGTATTGGGTCGCACAACTTATCAGAGGGAGAGGTAATTTTCTTATGGGGGGGGGGATCAAACGTGGGGGAAGAGAGGAGTAACTGCTTTGGTCTTGTACTTTAATGAAACAAATTGTACATACCTGAAAAAACACATCGTATCACATTACTGTGTGATTGAAAACAATCGAGAAATGAAACATCATTAAGTAAACAGAAGATGAAACAATGAAACAATGAAACAAGTGATCATCCGAATTCTAAGGATTCCCCCACTTTTACGTTTTAAGCTTCTTTGTTTGAAGAGTAGAAAACAAACACATTAAATCCCTCACTTTTAATGGCGAGGATACCCGATTGATAATGTTTGGTGCTCTCCACAGAGATGTACGTACAGTAGTTGTTTTTTTTTGGAGGGGGGGGCACAAAGTTGGAAAACGATGTAACCTACTTGGTCTTTACACGTAATGAAAGAAAGTACAGTACTACTTTCGATTGTTTTCAATCACACGATGTGTTTTTTCTACAATTTGTTTCATTAAAGTACAAGACCAAAGCAGTTACTCCTCTCTTCCCCCACGTTTGATCCCCCCCCCCCCATAAGAAAATTACCTCTCCCTCTGATAAGTTGTGCGACCCAATACTGTATTATGAAGTACT
>JAHWFP010174256.1:0-15990 GCA_023313725.1 Lithobius niger | reverse complement strand
CTGACATTGGGGTGTGAGTGCTACGGCTGGTTCCCGGTTCCTAGAGACGTCTTGTGTCTGCTATGCTGATAGCTGCGCTTTGTGGTTACAGTGGCAATTGGGAGTGCGCATAACGATAAGTGGAATAAGTGAGCGCAGTGAGTGGGGTGTGCCAAGTGGACTGCGGAAGTGAAGATATGGTGAAATGTGTGCGCTGTTGGACTGTAGTGAAGTTTCTGATGTTTTCGATGTTGCTAGTGTTCCTGGAATTTTTGAGAGTGCAGTCACTTTGGTGATGCAAGTGTTTCCAATGTTGCTAGTATTCCTGGTATTTTGGGAGTTTTGTGTGTTCATTGCTTCTAGTGTTTTAGTAGTTATGGTGTTGTATAGTGCTTTTGTGTGGTAGAGGTGTAGTTTGTAGATTTGGACTTTGTTGTGGGGCGTAAGACTTGGGTCACGGCCTCAATACAATTGAAAGAAGAAGAAGTTGATGAAAAAAAGGCGGCCTCACTAGCACTGTCTTTTAACTGATCTAGACACACGCTAATGTGTCGCCGCCAAGTAACAGTAGATCGTCAGATTGTAGACATGCGATTGTTAAAAAAATGATTGTTGATGAAAAAAAGGGCGGCTGACTAGCAAACTGTGTGTTTTAACTGAAACCAACTATACCTGATTTCAGCATACTGGTGTAAATTCCCCTTGCGGTAGAAATCTTTGCAAATCGTTTGAATCAGGTGTCTTGGGTCCAGTAACGAAGAAAACGTCAACATGAAAATGTGGGAACGTGTCCTTCATGGAGAAAAAGTGTCCTCAATAACATTGAATTTGTGTTACTGGTGACTAGAAACTAGTCCGCAGGCTCCATGTTAATTCTCATAGGGTATAACGACAAGTCTACAGCAGATTAGGGAAAGTTCTAAATTTCGGCAGACAGGTAAAGCGTCATATGGGGAAGTGTCTTTTACTAAAATGGGGGTTGCAGCTAGAAGCACGTGGCCCTGAAGTGGTTTGTAAGTGCAAAATTATTGTTGTAACCATTGTTTGTATTGTCATCCAACATTAGATTATAACATGCTTAAGTGTTACGCGCTTATCGTTTCAGTGCCTTATGGTCAGAATTCATTGTTGTTGCAAATGTGGTTCACTGTGATGGTTGCTGTGTTGTATCGGTGTTGTGGTTGTTGGTGTTCTCATGAGTAGTGTAAGTTTACCTTGTAAGTTTTGGGGCGCATAGCAACAGGCTGGGGCCTCAATAAAATCACATTATGGTTATGGTTCACTAACAGACGGAGTATCTTTTATTGCAAAGGTTTGGTCGGTTTTTTGTTACGGTACGTGAATCCAAACTAAATTATCTGCCCCACGAAGATAAAAGGGACAATTATGTGTGCGTGAACACCATGGTAACTAAGTGATTGAATGATTAACGTTAACCGAGGTAGGTCCAAATGAGGAGGGATGCGCTGATTGAGTGAACGAAGCGAACGAAAATCAGCGTCAAACCGTTTCAATTTCGCTGACATAACGGCTAATTGGGCCATGGCAAATGTGAAAATTATGAATGAGCAAGTTTATAGACATAAAATTCCTCCAGACAGAAAAGGTAGAGGGGACGATTAAACCGTCTGATCCTTCGTTCGTTCACAGTCCTATGAAAATTGTGATATCCACCCAAAACCAAAACTGGTAAAAGAAGCCGCCAAGTTTCAAAAAAGGGTCGGCCTTTCAAAGTAGTGATATCATTCAACCAGGGAAAGGCCGCCAATTTTAGTCCTGTTAGCCAAGTTAATCGCACCTAACAATACTTTGGGCGTTAAATGAAAACTTGAAGATTGCTACCACCAGTAGCAATGTTCTAGTTTTCATTTAACTTTCGAACTATTAGTAGGTGCGATTAACTTGGCTAACAGGATTAACCTTGGCGGCCTTTCCCTGGTTGAATGATATCACTACTTCGAAAGGCTGACCCTTTTTGGAAACTTGGCGGCTTCTCTTACCAGTTTTGGTTTTGGGTGGATATTGATTAACTGAACAAAAAATGGCTTCGCCGTTTAGAAAAAAAGCATTAGAGCTCATATCCCAATACTCACAGTTGCGTGAAGGTGCACGAATAAAAACGGATTAGAGTTCACTCGAACGCAACGAACTATAATTTGAACTCCAATTCCAGGGAACAATGACTGTTTTTGCTCAGTGGTTATGTTAGAAAGTGAACACAGTTTGTGTTTGAAATGTGTAATATTTGTGTGCATGTGTATGTTTGTGTGCACTTAATTTGGGTGTTGTACAGGCTTTTTTTTTATATTTGTCTGTGTTTGTTGTTTTATATATGTTTCCTGTGAGTGGCTATGAGTATTTTGTGTGCATTTATAATTTGTGAAACAAGCATAGCCTACTCCTAATTAAGGAAGTTTTTATCGCCCGTTTTTGTGTATGTTTTTTCATCCTTTGTAGGCGTTTTGCTGTTTACGCCTTATGCTTGTATGTGCTGTAGATTTTCGTACTGTTTCTTGTGCTTGTATACGTTGTTTTTTTGTGTGCGTATTTTATTTGTGTGAAGTATCCAACAGTTTTGTTTGTTTGATTAGTGATATTCATGAATACGTGTGCATGGAGACTGGCATGTCATAATCCTTGTTCCCTGGAATTGGAGTTCAAATTGTAGTTCGTTGCGTTTGAGTGAACTCTAATCCGTTTTTATTCGTGTACCTTCACAGTTGTGAGTATGGGGATACGAGCTCTGATTCTTTTTTTTTAAACGGGGAAGCCGTTTTTTGTTCAATTAATTTGTTGGCTTTTTTTGCTTCCATTTTATTGTAATTGCTACCGTCTGGTCTATCATGTGTGCGGTATGTCCACTATACACCCAATTTTGTTTGCGTAAAAACGAAACATTAGAAATGCGTATTTCTGTTCAGGTTCTGCCTAAGCTTTATCCCACGTTTGTTTTTTGATGGCAACACACTAGCGTGTGTCTAGAGTTAGCATGTATCAGCTGACGGGTAGTTGATTCTGCATTGTTGCAAGCAGATGCAGTATTATGGCAAACAATCGCGGAAACAATTCAACTAGCTTCCCGAAGCCTGCATTGAAGAAGTAAATAAATCATTCGGTCATGTCGGCCGTCCAATTTTGAAGGCTCAAAGCCTCAAAATTATAGACTTTGCACCATACAGTTTAAAACTGAAAGATTAAAGCGTAAACCAAATATAAAAAAAGCCTGTATAACACACAAATTAAGCGCACAGAAACATTCACACGCACATAAACATTAAGCATTTCAAACACAAACAGCGTTCACTTGCTGACATAACCATTGAGTAAAAACAGTCCTTGTTCCCTGGAATTGGACTGCAAATTATAGTTCGTTGCGTTCGAGCGAACTCTAATCCGTTTTTATTCGTGTACCTTCACAGCGGTGAGTATGGGGATACGAGCTCTAATGCTTTTTTTCTAAGTTGGTTGAGTAACTGAACATTGGCGTCCTCCATGGAAATAAGACATTTATGTCCCTGAGAAAACAAATCAGCAGGGACTCAAAGGGATGGGGAGCAGGGGATGGGGATATTCGGACACACAATGGGGGAATGTAAGGAGGGGATAGGGGGTTGGGTGGGAGGGGAGAGAGGTTCCCAGAGAGGTGACGCATGGGGGGAAATCTGACCATGTAGTGGGATAATATGGGGGGGGGGGGGGTCAGGGGGATGCGGGGGATGGGAGGGGGCGTCGGCGACGTTTTCATTTCATGCCACCCAGTAAAGTATTTGCTTAGGTATGCGGTAACCAGCTAGACCGGCGTATGTTACGCCGGGGGAACAGCTATAGTTTATTGTATTTTTGGTGTGAAAATTTTTACTTAAATATTTAGTTACTGTTGTTAGGTATTGCTGATTTTTCTTGTTAGTGCTTAATGGAGTAGATTGTTATGTATCGACAGCATCCTCTCTGGATGCAGTTGGTATTTAATGTTATATAAATCGTGTCAAAAACCAAAACTGGTAAAGAGAAACGACAAGTTTCGAATGGTTCGGCCCTTCAAAGGAGTGATGTCAACACTGCACTACACTTTCGGTAGCAATGTTCAAGTTTTCGTTTAACGTCCAAAGTATTATATGGTGCGATTAAGTTGGCGAATGTTTCGATGTGTTGATACCACTCCTTTGAAGGGCCGAACCATTTGGAACTTGGCGTTTCTTTTTACCAGTTTGGTTTTTGATCTGATATCACTTCTTTTTTTTTTTTAATTATGTATGAGGCTCAACTGAACTAGCCTGCAGATTTGTAATAATGTGCCACGTCAACTATAGGTTGAGTGGCCATTTTTCCAATATTTTAATTTCGTGTCACTCATTTGAGAAGTCGAACCATTCTCAACTTAGTCGCCTCTTTATCAGTTTTTAGTTTTGTTTTAATTTTACTTTGTTAGTTCATATCAGTCCTTTGTATGCTAAAGCAGTCTCAACTTGATGGCCTTTTTACTGGTTTTGGCCTTTATTTGGATATTTTGTTTGTTTTTCGTGAATTGGATGTAGACATAATTTCTTTGGCAACGTTGTTCAGATTTGTGACAGCACACTAGCATGTTTTTATTTATTTATCTAGACACACGCTAGTGTATCGCGCCAAGTTAGGGAACAGTCATCAAAACAAACCTCACATCAATTGAATTATTATTATTATTATTATTACTTTATTACTTGAGTACTACAGACCCCAACGTCATGGACTCACTCTACTTACTTCTAACTTAACCCTAACATCCGGTGCACGCAAAACGTGTACGTCTGCAACATGTGGGGGAACACCCAACGCCCGACTGACATCTCGGTTAACATCGAGTAGGGGGAGGCAACGGAACGACGCCCAAAGCCGACAGTCAAACAAAAAGTGCTGTACTGTTTCCACGTCCAACCCGCAGCCACACACAGGAGAAGCGCACCATCCCAGACGCTGGGCATGATCACGCAGCAATGTATGACCCGTCCGCAGACGTGACAACAGGCAGGCATCTCTCCAGGGTAGTCTCGCCAAAAACACCGGTACGGAGACCGTAGGGTGAATGGCAAAAAGCTGCCTACCAGTCCGGGCGGCTGCCCACTCCATCTGCCACTCTTCGGTAGCAAGATATGACAAAACTGGCTGAAGATCTCTCGGCGCCAAGTGAAACGCCACAACAGCACGCTTCTCAATCCTCCCACGCCTAGCAAGACCGTCTGCTACTTCGTTGCCGAAGACATTGCTGTGGCCACGGACCCACTGAACCGAGACAAAAGAACCAGCTTGTGTAGCAGCAAAGAGTTTCCTCCCAATCTCCACAACCAATGGATGGTCCAAGACGAGAGAACAAAAAGCTCTCTTAAGGAACAGAATCCCTGATGCCGAGTCTAACACCACATGGAAACTTCTTAGCTGTAGATCCATGCCAATATCTATAGCAATTGAGATTGCAACGAGTTCTCCAATGAGAACAGACGGAAGGTATGGAAGGAAATAGCTATACTCTAAGCGTAATTCGGGGATGGAAATACCGACACCTCCCTCCCACCGTGACTGATCAAAAGATGCATCACAATAAACCTTGACACCATCCTGTGACCAGGAAGCATTGTCTCCACCTAGCAACAGTTCAGCAAGATGGCTACACCAAACCCAAGGGCCAACAGGCAATACATAACATGGGGCCTTAAACATACCCAGTAGCTGGTTAGACACTAAGGACGCACCTAGACCCAGAGACCCCAGCGACTTCCGAGTCCAAGCACCGAGCGAGGTGTAATCTACGATGACAACAGCAATGGGGTCCGGGAAACCCCTAGCAATAGCCCGCAAACAAATGGCAGCCAAAAGCCGCTTCGCCCGTATCCAAACTGGTATCTCGCCAGCCTCTATCAAAAGAGCTGGAATCGGGGTCGATGGTAGACAACCAGTCACAACCCTGTGGCATTCGTTCAACGCTACCTGTACACTGCGTAAAGCAGCACGATTACCTGCAATGAACGGCAGATGAAAATCAACACAGGGACGCACAAACGTCCTAAAAATGGTGGTTAGCACCGACCGCTTCGCAAGGAGCTTATTAGATGTTATGCTCTTAAGAACACGTAGCCTAGGGGTTACAGAATCTCTAATAGCCGACACTTCTTCCGACCAGGTCAGCTGTGGATTCAGACGCACACCCAGGTACCTGACAACATTGGCAGACCGGATGACAACATTGCCAACCGTTATGGATGCAGGAACCAAAGGACCCCTGGTAAAGACCATGAGCTCGGTCTTCGGCAAGGACAGCCTAAGGCCGCGCTCGGCCAACAGCCGCTCACCCATTCCAACATGCTCCTGCAGAGCAACAAGAAGGAGGGGTAAATCCTCTCCAGCAACCCACACTGCAATATCATCTGCGTACGCCACCACATTGCAGTGCAGACTGAGCTCTGCCAGGACAGCATTGATTGCCACAGCAAATAAAATAGGGCTGAGACAGCTCCCCTGTGGGAGACCCCGGTCCGTAACTTTGACCCCTGACCAGAAGCCTCCCACCCGAGTTGCATACTGCCTCTGGCCCAAAAGGCCAGAAAGGGCCCTAACCAAATTCTCACTAACACCCATAACTCGCAACGAGTGACAGACCCACGCAATATCAACTGTGTCGTATGCAGCTTTAATATCAAGAAACACAGCCACTGCATACTGATTTTTAGCCCAGGCCTCACGAACCCCTGACTCCAAAAACAGAATCGCGTCCTGTGCACCCCTGTGCTTCCTGAACCCAAACTGGGCCGCAAACAGACAGCCAGAACTCTCAAGGAACCATTCTAACCGCCTAACCAATATTCTCTCATATACCTTCCGTGCGCATGACAAGAGGGCGATTGGGCGGTAACTCACCACTGACGATCGCAGTTTCCCTCTGCCAAGAACCGGAGTAAGAATTGAGAAAAGCCAGGTTTCTGGTAGGGGCATGCCATCAAACCTCTCTTGTAAGTACAACAAAAATTCGTCTTGAGCTGTCTCATTAAGAGACTTCAACTGCCTGTACGAGATATGATCTATCCCAACTGCACTATCAGAACGGCAGGAGGCAAGCGCCGCTGACAACTCCAAGCGAGTAAGTGGACAATCAAGAGGGGGCGGATTGAGACCAAGCCTCCTCACTCCATGGTGGACTAGGCCCTTTGGGCGAAGCATAAACAAGCGAGAAGTTTTCATTAAAAGCTTCCGCCATTTTTATGCCCCGAAGTACTACTCCAGTATCCCCAATTACCCAAGAGATCAAAGGTCTGGAGTCCGACGGTCTCACAAGTCTCCAAACACTTGCCACCGAACTACCCACGGGAATTTCTTCACAAAGCCTACGACCATATTGGGACTTCGCATTGCGAAGAATAAATCGCGACTCTGCTGCAATACCAAAGAACACTAACCACCTCTCATCTGACGGAACTCTGCAATACCTCTGCCACGCACGCCGTCTATCGCGCACAGCAACCGTACAATTGACAGTCCACCAGACAGGTCGCTTACACCTAGCGCCAAGCTTGACATGCGCGCTCATGGCAGCACTCCTACTGTCGATCCACCTAGCCACCCACGCGGCAAAATCGCCCCTAGAAACCAGAGGACGCTGATCGTCACACACACCACTCCTAGGAGAGGAACAACCAACAATCTGAGAGAGAGCAATCGGGAGATGATCACTCCCTCTCAGATCATATGAAATTCCAAAAGAAAACAAGTGCGAGATGGACGTTGAGCACAAAAAGAGATCTAACACAGACTCCTGCTTAATGTCACCACACCTACGAAAGAAGGTTGGCGAGCCATCATGCAGGACTTCAAGACCAAGCAAATCCAATGACGACACAATAAGCCGACCTCAGATTCGTTACGTCGACTCCCCCAAAATCTGTGGTGGGCGTTGAAATCCCCCCCTAAAATTAAAGGGCGAGGAAGAAGATTTACCCAATTCAGCCAATCATCTTTAACCAGTCGTCCCACAATATGCACAAACGCAATAGTAACCCATTGAGAGCCACTCCACACACGGACTACACATGCCTCAAGTCCTGGGCATGTTACAATTGGGAATAATTGAAAAGGTACATGCCATCTAACCAACACCCGAACACTAGAAAGAGCATCATATGATACACAGCTGAAGCCTGCAACTGAAACCAATGTACCTGGCGCCAATTTTGTTTCTAAAAGGCCAAGAACATCTGTGAAGACACACAAGCTATCCACTTCATCCAGCTTGTTCGAAACCCCTCTCACATTCCAAGCACAAACTACGAATTCTTTTCTTCTTGCCCAACCGCACTACTGAATACAGCATCTTGAACGCCACTAGAATCACACCCAGGCTCCTTAGTTGACACCATATCACCTTGGCACACAAAACCTTCAGGCTCACTCACTGCTTCTTCACAATCGGAGCCAAAACCGCCATCACCACCAAGATTCACATCAACACTTGGACCTCCATCGGTGTGGGAAGGATCAGATAAGGGAAAAAACCTGTTTTCCTCAACCGCCTGAAACTTTGGGGACGGTGGGGAGAGTGCAATACCCGACTTCCTTGATGACACCCTCTTACGACGCACAGGACGCACAAAACCTTCCGGATCCTCCAGTTCGGGAGGCACAGATGAGGAAAGCGCTGCTGATGGTGCCACAGACGGCGCCACACCGAGATTCTCACAGGGAGCACCATCCGACAAATGGTTTAGGTTAGGCTCTGGAACGAAGGACGGAGTAGACACAGTAGGCACGGTCGGGTCTGCAAAAACTGGCAACACAGCACTACTGCCTTGAGAAAGGTGAGTGCTAGTATCGACATCAACAACCATAGCATCACACTGCACTTCAGACACACAGGGCACCACGCACGGTTCACAGGTTTCTGTTGTGACGGGGCTACGTTGCACAGCAGGCGGCCGTTCAGCAAGGTGCACACACAGTGATGACTTGTGCTTAAACTCATGGCACTCCCTGCAAAAAACACTAGCGCACACACGTCTCACGTGACCTCTTTGCTTGCATTTCAGACATTTTGGTGGTCTGCCAGCAACTGCTAAAAGTGCCGGAACACCTCTAACACTTAGTTCGTCAGGCAACTCCTCCACAGATACACTTTCGTTAAGCTTTAGTGCAACACTCCGAACACCAGTAAAGCAATGCCTTACACCGTCCACATCGTATACTTCTTGCTTATACTCAATGAGAGTCCCAAACTTTGCAAGGGCTGCACCAATGTCGCGGTCAGTGATGCCATACGGTAGCCAATGTATCTTCATGCGAACAATGCGCGTGTGTAAATCATAAATTCTAGTTGAAAACCCGTCCAACTGCAGCATGCCAGACGACATTACTTTACGTTTTGTCTCAGCATCTGCAAAGACGACTTGAAAAATATTGCTTGACCTCAACGGAACCATTGCCACCACCTTTCTCATGTCAACAACAGAAGCTAACATGTCTCTTAAATGATGTACTATATAAGGACGGCCAGTCGGGTCTGCAATCACAACCAAAGAATGGGCCATGTCCACATTTGAAAGACTGCCACGATATTGCCTCCGCAACGCACTGATGTCATGGCTCTCTTCATTAGCATTCGTTTCCAAGCTGGTTTCACTTCCCCCGTTGTTCCTGAATCCAGCAGACTGCTCCGACTTCTTAACGACTTCGGCAAAGGAGGACGAAGAGGCTCCAGTACGATTCACAACACCTAGTTCAGAATCTACATCATTCACAACTTTAGTCCTCTTGTAAACTCCGCCTCTGACGACTCCCAGCATCCCATTGTCACTGGTCTCGACAGCCAATTTCTCAGTATTTACACTGTGACGCACATACTCATGATCAGTCTGTCGTACCACAACCTCAGTTACCATCGGATCCTCTGCTCTAACAATGAAGCTTTCATTGTTAGACAAATTTCCATCGACACCATTGTTCAAGACACCGTTGTTCAAAACACCATTGTTCAAACCGCTAGTCACTTTAGGGCTACTACCAGGTACTTCACCAACAACAACACCATACTTATGAAGATTGGCATCCGAAATTCCTTTCCTGCAGGCCTCACGGTACACCTCAGCATACGTCTCTTCCGATACAAAACCCGAGCGGATTTGCCGCTCGTCCACTATCCCTTTCCGCAACAGCTCACCGAGCAGCTGTTTGACTACAGCCGCCATTGTTCTCGAACAAGCTTCAAGCATTGAATTGTCGAGGTTGTAAACCATTGTAGCGCGGCGCGTAGCGTCAGTGTCTTATATCTTGAAGCATACTTGGGCACATTTCAGGTACTTGGGGAAAAATAATAATGCGGTACAAACGTTTAAATTGTGTTGCAATCGAGAGCAATGACCCACCTGACAAAAATTAAATCGTGTAGTAAAGCCAGCTAAGCTGCTTTCAATGCAAAATATGACCCTCAATAACGTTGCAAATGTGTTACTACTAGTTACTAGCTAGCTAGCTAATTCGAGTCCGCTCATTCCCATGTTAATTTCAATAGGATGATTATTCATTAATACCGAGATAACGGGAAGGCTTCCAGCTATGAAATGGGACGAATGGCTGGAGTACGATACGAACTGCGTATCTTTTATGGTTTGGAGCCTAGGGGTGTAACGAGGAAGGCGTGGGAAGGCGCGTAAGTACGAAAGTATTGTTATAACCATTGTTAGTATTGTCGGCATCGTCTCTTATTGGACGGCCAAAGTTCGCACAATGACAACGTGTTCCTAGACACACACTAGTGTAGCACGATAAATCTAAACAACATTGCAAAGAAATTGTATTCACATCCAATTCACGAAAAATAAACCAACTGTAGGCTAATATCATAGTAAAATAAACAAAACCAAAAACTGGTGAAGAGGCCACCAAGTTAAGAGTGGTTCGGCCCTTCAATGGAGTGATATCAACACACCAAAACATTCGCCAACTTAATCGCACCGAATAATACTTTGGACGTTAAATGAAAACTTGAACATTGCTACCAAAAGTAGCAATGTTCTAGTTTTCATTTAACCTTCGAACTATTAAGCGGTGCGATTAACTGGGCGAATGTTTTGGTGCGTTGATATCACTCCATTGAAGGGCCGAACCATTCGAAACTTGGTAGCCCCTTTTACCAGTTTTGTTTTTTTATATGATTTCTCTTACCGGAGACTACGAACCCACACGCGCGCGCATGTCTAGACACGCACGTCAATATACACGTTGTCATTGTCCGAACTTGGGGCATCCACTCATACAATACTTACAATGGTTTACAACCTCGACAATTAAATTGATGTGATGTTTGTTGCTACCTTGGCGCGACACACTAGCGTCTAGATAAATCAATGAGTGGACGGCTAGGGACAATTTAGCTGGAAATTATGGCCGCCGATTATGCCGTCATTGTTTTCAACAATTACAAAGCACTGTCGCTACAAAATTTGAAACGGAAACAATCCATCAGCAATAACCAATTACAGTTGTTTATGACAGAAATAGCGAGTATACTAATTTCGCAATGTTGCTGTTTCTAAACTAGAGGGAAGTCTGGGGGAAGTGAGAAAAACTGTTTCTTAACTCTAGGCGACCGATCCAAACACCTCCCACTTTACGTAAGTGTGACGTCATGGAGCTGAGATGTTGCTGAGACAAGTGAGGCAGGGTTTTTTTTCTCACTTAATTACTGATCCAACATGGCTGCCATCTACCAGTAGTAGATGAGATGGTCGTGTTTCTAAACTGTAGGAAGTGAGATATGGAAAATGTCTAAATTTAGAAACAAAATCCAATTAAACAGAGATTAATAAGCATTTGTATTATGTTCTTAATAACATTTGTGTCGCTGAAAATAGATTTGCAGCGATTATTGCTGATTTTTCTAATGTTGAGAACGAAAAGTAGGGCAGAGCTGTTTCTAAACTGATCGGTTTTGATGACGTTATGGGGCGTGAGAATTAATCATTCTGAACGAAGTGTAGCTGATCCAAGATAGTATATGCCTTTCGTTTCCCGCAACGTCTGCAATCAGAGTATCAATATCGGCTCTAAAGCCAGCAAATGTTAAAACATCAGAAATACATGATTTGCATTATTATATTTGACTCAATAAAGAACATGGAGGCATCACTTTTTTAAATATCGGACTGTTAGATCTCGGTAGGACATGTAATTTATGCGACAATTTGTCCACCATATCTACGGCAATTTTTGCTGGGAGTCTAACAAAATTCTGGAAATTTGTGTTGTCACTTCTGTGGCTTATAGTATAATCAAATGGAACAGGTATACAAGGTGGCCCATAAAGGGTGACTTAACCAGGGAGTCGGACCGTAACCGAACCGTAACCGAAAACCGGTAAAAACCGTTTGAAATTGCCGAACCGAAACCGTAATCGAACCGAAAAACTTCCTTTGGCTAAATTAAGTTTGATTCAGAAAAAAATGACTGCTAGCATGCCGTTTAGAATGATGCAATGCTAAGCTAACTAAGCAGTACGCATAACAATGAGTAGTTATGTCCCGCTTGGGTTCACCCACAATGCCATATCCTGCATGGGTTCACCCACAATGTCATATTTCACGCGACCATGAATAGTTTGCTAGGTAACAATCATACACCAAAATTGTAGTAACATTCTTCCCCTCCCCCCTCCAAACCTTTCTCCGCATTACAGTTGTTTACGAACCAAAGGCGGGTGGGGAGGGGGGAGGCGTCGAGCAAAGGCCGAGCCATTGTCTTCTCTGGACCAGGCATGTATGAAAAAGATAGGGTGGTGGAAACTACAATAACGTTGGGGGACTACTAAGCAATTTCCCTTACTACAGTAACTACAGGTGCTTTGCCTGGTTTCAGTAGGAAGTGCTCTGAAAGAATTCTTTTTTTGTGTGTTAAAACTACTTTAGTTATCAAAACATGCAGTTATCACATTGGCCAGGTTATCAAAATTTCCTATATTACACCAGTTAAAGTAGAGACCTTTTAATTTTTTGGTTACAGCGTTGATGATATCCAAAGTGAATGACAAGTGAACACGGTATCCCGAGAAAATCAACCATTCCAACGAATGACAATTCTGTATGAAGGTGGAAAAAGTTGCATCGTCAATACCTTCAAATTCATACAAATTAACCTTTTTCAATTTTGTACATACTTTGCCAAGATGTATGAAACGATGAGCTAACAGATAATCATTTCGCAATCCACGTACATCAAAAACAATTCCTCCAAATATGGGCAATTTTTCCCAATAACGTCCAACACTTCCATCGTCATTTCGTCCTCCACGCCATTCGCCACTGTCAGAATTACACGTTTCACACGTAACCCACACCTACGCAAAATGGACTGCATCATCTGATCGCTAATCAAAACTTGGTTAAATTCGTTATTTCTCTTCAGGTCGGCTAGATCAAGTTTAGTGGGCCAACTCCATTTCATCGTTTTACCAAGGTCTCTCCAACGTTGACAAACAAACTCGGTTGGAAAACGCTGCTTGATGGTTAGGAAACTAAAAATGTTGTCAAGAATTTCATCTGGCAAGTTGTCGATTTCCAGAAAGTCCCTTTTGGCGTGAGGTTGCAGCGGAGCACGTGTTAGTAGAGAAGCAGAATCAGAAAAGTCCTCTAGAAGTGCAAGTTTGTGGAAATACTCGTGATAAAATGTGTCGATGAGTTAAATCGGAAGAATTTATGTTTATAAAGATGTCTAGCCACATTGTCAGTTTCTAGGGGGATGCTGGGGGTGGGAAAGGGGGGGGGGGGGAGCCTTAATATTGCCTTTTTTCTATAAAAAGTTGTATCTTCGTTTCTATGGGTCAAAATACAAATTCCTATATACCAAATTAAAGCTAATGAAACGCACTACACAGAAGGTCCTATCTATCTTTACCGTAAAACCAACCATATTGATGTGGAAAGCAGTTAAACACAATATTTCAACAATTTGATGAAGAGAACTACGCTTCTAACACACGTACTATCAAAACCATAGTATATATCATAATTTTACCCATGCGAATTTGTTCCTCTATATTCTTCCTAAAGTTTCGTTTTTACAAATCTAAATTTATCTCCCTTAGAAGTAGAGCAATAAATGAAAAAAGTAAATAGGAATTTCATAACATTTTTCAGCATTTACTTGAAACCATGTCTGAGTAATAACCTAATATTACTACAACGTGAGTACAGAATGGCACATTATCAATATCATGATCTTCAGACTCGGAATCCACGTCTCCGGAGATATCTAGACACAGTCGCGCCAAGTTAGGCAACAATCATCACAACAAACATCTCAATTCAATTGTCGAGGTTGTAAACCATTGTAGCGCGGCGCCATAGCGTCAGTGTCTTATATCTTGAAGCATAGTTTCAGGTACTTGGGGAAAAATAATAATGCGGTACAAAAGCTTAAATTGTGTTGAAATCAAGAGCAATGACCAGTAGTGGCGCCAGCCAATTCCAGATAGGGGGGCAATGATTCCCCGACAGGGGGGCAAAGAAAACGAACATTTTTTTTTTATATTTGTACTACTTTAGCACGGACCTGCCGAAACCAGCCAGATGGTGTGGGGGAAGCGCTGTAAGCTTCTCCAGAGGGGTCCGGAGCCCCGGAAGCTGAAGCATTTTATGCTATTTGAGGACCTATTTTGGGCTTTCCGAGACACGTTTGCAACACATTGTTAAGCAAATGTCGCATGTTTTTTGTAAACATTCTTTAGCATGAGAGGTCGAAAATACCTAATTGTGACCAAAATTCTTGTTTTTTTTTACACATTTTATTTACAAGTTAAATTAACTGATGAATTATTTTTTTTTTAAATATTATTAAATTAACGTTAACTAACACTGAATAATTTTGGTTTGAAAAATATTTAACCATAGCAAGAACACACAGTTGGCCGTCATTCGTATTGTGCGTTGGGCTTTTAAAATCGGGCCTTTTCCTTTTAGAAATAACTGGTAAGACATTGGAATCCCAAACGTGTCTCATAACTAAGATGCCTGTCAAATCGTGGAGTTAACGGTCTAACGCAGCAAATCAATTTTCAGTTTAACCACTTACTGTACACGATTTTCGCTCAGTTCATTGGTATCACGAATTCAAATGACGAAAACTTAATTAGAATCCTTAACAACTTTTGTTTTGTACATATTTAGTTAACGTTTCTGCATTAACTACGACAGCTCTTAAATATGGAGGTGATGAGGACTACTGAAGCAAAACGGCAAACTCTATTTTGAGCATTTCCTCCCCAAATTTTACGAATTTTATGTCGTCGTGTGGACTCAGTCTTCCGGCTGTTCCCCGACGACAATCTCGGTTACTCCCCGACAGGGGGGCAAGGCTCCCCCCCCCCCTGTGGCGCCACCACTGCCAATGACCCATCTGACAAAAATTAACTCGTGTAGGAATACCAGCTAAGCTGCTTTCAGTGCAAAATCTTACCCTCAATAACGTTGAAAATGTGTAACTAGCTAGCTAATTCTAGTCCGCTCATTCCTATGTTAATTTCCATAAGGTGATAATTCATTGATACCGAGATAACGGGAAGGCTTCCAGTTATGAAATTGGACGAATGGCTGCAGTACGACACGAAATGCGTACATTTTACGGTTTGGAGCCTAGGGGTGTAACGAGGATGGCGTGGGATGGCGCGTAAGTACGAAAATATTGTTATAACCATTGTTAGTATTGTCGGCATCGTCTCTTATTAGACAGCCAAAGTTCGGACATTGACAACGTGTATACTGACGTGCGTGCCTAGACACACACACTAGTGTTGCACAATAAATCTAAACAACGCATAGCAGAAAGGCTGAGCTCTACTTAAGCGTAATAAATAAATTAATAAACAAAAACGGAACGTTAAATGTTTAGAGTAAGGGTCTAAAAGTCAAAACCTAGAAGGAACACGGACAAGCTTTCGACAGTAAGGGTCTAGGTATAAAATTTTGTAAGAGGCTGGTAAGCATTAGACCCTTACTACCCGGTGGT
>JAHWFP010174255.1:0-11811 GCA_023313725.1 Lithobius niger | reverse complement strand
ATTTAATACATTTTTTAGTTTATCTGCTTTAATACGTATGAAATAACGGCGTTAATCACTTAAACATTATAAAAATAATGCTTTGATTTACTTACAACTTTACAACTTAATGATTTCTGTGTTACAAAAGGATTGTGGCGCATTCATCGACGGGTTTCTTACGGCAGCCATAGTGACTCTATTCAGCATTGCGAATTCTGATGAATTCGGACTGAATTCTAAGCGAACTAACTTTGAATTCAGTCCAAAGTAAAATTTTGCCTAAAATCAATTGTAATTCGTAGTTTTAACAGGTTTTCGTGCGTTTTTATGTGTTTTGTTTTGTGCGTTTTTTTTTTATTTGTTTTCGTTTGCATGCCAAAGCAATGTAAACGTACTTCGTTTTGTAAGGAAGCTACATTGAATGCTAGAACAACCGTAAATATTATCTACTTTTTATTATACGTTTTATGGAATTCAGCAAAAATAAAAAGAAAAAGAAAACTCCACTTCTTAGCGATGCTTTTAAACGTTTTTAATAAACGGAGAACTGCAACGTTCTTACAACGTGCGAATTGGTTCGAATGAAAGGTGACACTAAAGGCCTCTCCAGACAGAAGCAAATTTCGCGCGAAGCTGTGTGTAACTACGTGCCTACGAGGTCAATATTGCAGCAATCGTGTGGACGGTGTTGCGTTAAGGACGAATATTGAAGTCTTTTTTACACCATACTACGTCGGCGTGCAGCCGCGAGCAGCCAGTCTGGTTAGGGCTTTACACATGTTTGATGGTAATTAGGGCAGCGTCAGCTGGAATGCTGCATGTGGCCTTCTGTATGCTGCGCGCGGCCCTGCCGCCTGACGGGTGTGCTTATAACTGGTCTATTTACAATGGACCAAGTGGCAGGGAAGTCTAAACGGAGTAACCCCAGCAGTTTGCACACCACAGACACTCCAAGAACCTAGGATCCCTAGTTTCTTTGGCCTTGTTTTTTTTTTTTAACATTTTGTTTTTAGTATTGTTGATCAAACTTCAATGTAAACTTAGACCGCGCCTCACACGTAAACCATAAGGAATATCCAAACCACAATTTGCATGTGCATGAGTGCCGTGACAAGGTTTAGCAAAAAAAAAAATCCGGAATCAGACTTGGGGTTGAGGAAATATCACGGTGACAAAATGGGAAGAGGTATGAGCCAAGAGCCAACAGACAACAGCCAAACAACAACGAGAACCGCGGCCGTGTCAGTGGGTTGGGTGTAAATCACAAGGTGAGGGCAGCGGTTTTGGCTCTGCTCGGTGAACGTGACTTTGCTACGAGGGTCGCACTTATTTGGTCTGGGGTGAGAACCACCGATCTGGAGCTCCCTCAGGGTAGCTGCTATTAACTCTGTCTTGTGAAGTGGGTCAGGCGGTTAACATGGTGGCCTATGCAGATGATGTGGCTGTCTTTCTCATGGGAAAAAATCTGTCGGTGATCCTTCCGGCGTTGGAGGTTGCCATTAATGGTGGTTCCGGGACTCTCGCTGCCAGAGATCGTCAACTGTCTAGCGCCAAGACTAAGCTTATGGTTTTCAGGCGTGGTCAGGGGTGCGAGGCTTCGCTTAAGGTAGCCAGTACCCTGATCTGGTACCTGGGGTACTGACTGGACCCGCAACTTAGCTGGATGCATGACGTGGCTGCCGTTCGGAAGAACATTGCAGCCCGCCTTGGTGTGCTGAAGTCTCTGCAGGAAACAGGTCAGTCGTGAGAGGTAGTACTGTTGTCAATTTCTACAGAGTGTACCTGCGTTCTTGCGCTGATTTTCATGCCTCAATGTTGGTCAGTTCACGGCAGGCCATTGGCGGACTTCAGGTGGTTTTGAATGACTGTCTTTGGATTGTCATGGAATGCTTGCCTTCGATGCCTGTGCTTGCCCTTCACATTGAAGCTGGTGAGTTCCCAATTGAGTTCTAGGTAAGGGAGTTGTTGGTCAGGGTCTGCCAGCGAGTTATCGCCAGGGGCCGGTCAAACCCTCTTGCTCGCATCCTCCAGGATTGCGTGCTTTTGCCCCAGCGAACCCATGCGCTATTGGGGTCTCTGGGGTTGGGCACCTCTCTCTTGTGTTAGGAGAGTTTTGATTGACCTCCCAATGCCGGTGATTGTCTACCCTCAAGCTCGACCTTGGGTCTGGAGAGGTACAGCTCATTCAGCTTTGTTGGACCCATAAGTTCTAGTGAACCCCAACCTGACACTTCTGCCCTGATTTTCTGTGATGCTTCCTTTTTGGTTGTGGGGTGGGAGGCATAAAGCGGTTGCATCTGGAGTTTGGGTACACCGTGAAGGCCTTTCAGTTAGCTTTTGTTGGCGAGCTTGTAGCGATATTTGTGACCCTTGATGTGGGGATAAATCTGCTGTTCCCTGACTTCTGTGTGTGACGGACTCTCTGGCGGGGCTAGGGTTTCTCAAGAGCCAAGAGCTGTTTCCGTTCTATGCAGTGCTCGCACCAGACTGCATGAAAAATCGGGAGGAAGCTATTCACGCTGAGCCTCCAGGCTATGACTGTGTCCATCAGTTTGGTCAAGAGGCATTCGGGTGTGTATGGGAACGAGACCCGGGCGCCATGGCCTGCCGGCATTCAGGGGTGGATGCAATGAACTTTGCCTTGCTCTTGGACCCCACAACCTGCGTTAGGCTGTGAGCAGGGTCTTTCGGGATGATTGGGTGGCTGTCGGTGAGATGGGAAGGCGTCTTTTTACCCAACGTCCTTCGGTGGCTGCCCCTCGGCTCCTGAACCATCTTTCCCGCAGAGATGTGGGCCTGTTGTCACTGCTGAGAACGGGCCATGTTCAGCTTCAGGCCCATCTTGCTCGGCTGGGGTGGGCCTGTTTGCCTGGATATGCGTGTGGGAGGGTGGGGGGATGAAAGAGCTTTAGTCCTTCCTTCTACAGCAACATTGTTGTAGTTTATTTATGCAAACCACTTGTCAGCTCCACGCAAGCCAGCGGGTTCATGTGGCTAGGCCATTACCCAAGGTGCTTTCAGGACCCGTTGTCAGTAGCACCTCATGGTGCAGTGAGGAATGTGCAGTGTTTGAAGGCAGTGGCCGGGTATTGTGACGCTACTGGTAAGTTTTCTTCGGGCTGGTGGTGATGTTGTTAGCATGCTAGTGTATTAGTTTAGTGTCAATTCAAAATAGCCACCAAAAATGGGTATCTCCATAAACATCAATGTTTCTAAAACACAATGTATAGCAAAGTTGTAAAATAATGAAGTTTGGACAACTTCTATAGAGTAACTTTTTATGAAAATTGTTATGCTGCTTTTCCAATATATGAAGTCATTGCCTAATTGCATGCGGCACTGGTTCATTAGGAATTTTGACTTCAGGGAGCTCCAATTCTGTAAATGGGCTTATATAATATTGCAATTAGGCTCATCTGAAGACGAGCATAGTTTTGTTAACATGGGCACATATTGACTGCAAATATGACACAAATATGACACAGAATAAGAGACAAACAACTAATACGCCATTTTTAATATCCTAAGCTTGGAAGATTACCAAAACATACGGATCAAGCTTGTTATGTGTTGAAATAATAATGTACATTTCTTTTAAAGAGATTGCTTTATGCAGAGTTAATAAGTAACGTTAATCTTGTTCTTGGCACTCCCCATCACATAGACAATGTGCTGTGCAGGACAAGTTGTTTTTTTGCACTTGTAGCATAACTTAACACATGGTTTCTTAAACTCACATTTTACCACTTCTGCGAGACTCATGCAGCATTCGGTACTGAAATCCGCATTGGTTCCCAGAGGTTTTCACATTTCTTCCATCCATAATCAGCAGGACTTGGTGCTTCAATCCTAGAAGAAGTAGGACGACTCCAAATCAACCCTCCTTGATATGCAGTATGCCTAGCCTGAAGAGAAAGTGCTTCCTCTGTTGGCAGAATGCCTTCAATCTTGCATCCTTTCTTAGTAAAAAGAATTATTGTGCTGCGTTCACAGTGGTATCACTGCTGGCTTTGTCAGTGCAAAAGCACTACGGACTGCTGTAAGATTTTCATGGCCCCTTCCCTTTAACGTCATCACATGATAGAGCCAGAAAGGCAGATGCAGCTTCTGGAAAGGCACGCCATGTTTCCCACGCTGTTATTTTTTCTGTTCCACAAAAATCAGACACTGTCATGTCACACCCACTGAATGCATGGAACACTGGCAATACTCTGGATGTTTGTGGACCGAGAGATCTGGCTCTGTCATATGCTGTGATAAACGTTTCCTAGTTCCAAGAGATACCCAGACCTCCAGTCCTCCAATGATCAGTTCTACAGTAGCTGCAGCAGGAACAGCAACGACGGTATCAACAGTCCGCACTAGAATTGATTTGCATTCATGAGGCACTGCATCTGTAGCATACATCATGAGCCTCATGTCGGCTTTTTCATGGTCACATGGACAGATATTAAGCATGGATACCCTGATGCAAGAAGCCATCAGTATCTATAGTATCGTACCCCTCTTGTCCATTTTTTTTGCCACGCATAATGTGTGTTTTGCCAACACATGAAACAGTGGTGTTTGGTTTGTGGGTCTGACCAGCCGATGAGGAATTTTGGTGCTTGGTGCGACATATGTCCTTATTCCAGTTCCTCTCTTTTCTTTCACTGCATTCTTAAGGCTTTCAGGGCCCATACAGTGTCCGCACACTCCACATGTGCTCCTGTTACCTTCAGTAAAGCTGACGATACGCATGTCGTTTTTTTTTTGTATCTGTTTCTTTAGAGCATTAAGTTTTTTAAGGCTTACATCAGTATTTTCAAGAACCCTATAAATTCTTAGGCTTTTTTTTAATGCTAATATTTGTGGATTTTTTTTCCTTGGAGATATTTCAGGTAAATTAAATAACTAGAATTTTAATGATATAAATGAGCTGAATGCTTTTGGGAGAAATCAGTCAAAAACGGCGTTCAAAAATCCCTTACAACGTTAATACCTACGTTGTAAACTATACAATTTGAAGATCGGTTAACTGGTTCGATATTTAGGTGAGAGCATAATTTCCAAAACAAGAAGAAGAACAACAACAAGAATATTTTAGTCTTATTAAAAATAGAGTTAAAAATGCCCTACGCCTTGTGCATACCTGCATTCTAAGCTATAAAACTTGAAAATCGGTTCATTGGTTCGATCTCTAAGTGAGAGTATCATTTCCCCAACAAGCGGACCAACAATAAGAAAATTGTAGTAATATATCAAGGACCACGCTAGTGGGCCCCCGCCAAGTTCCATAATTGTCATACTTCATTGTAAGCAAATCATTGTTTAATTCCTGCATTGTTGTTGCATGGCCTTTTGGTACTTACCAGAGCTGAGCATATTTCACGATGGCGAGGATAAATACCTATGCGGCGAAACAGCTTGAAAATCATTGAAAATGGGCAGTCTTTGTGCCCTGACAAGCAATAGTTGTATTTGAATCACGTGCGTAAGATGTATCAATGTGATAAAAGTGCGTGAAGATCGTTGATTTCAGCTGACTACTGAATACTATCTCACTCTTGCTACTATATACTGACTACTAATTTCGCTCATATAAAATAAATTATGCGACAGATATGAATGAAATTTGGTATTCAAGACTCTTTTAACTACTACAGATGCCTTTTATGGTTTGACGTTTGGAGCGACATTAACTAAAAAGATTGCAAGCATTTATTTTTCTGTATGTTGGGAAAACGCCACCAGTGATCAAAATAAGCGTTATTCTTTATTTATTTATTTATTTATTTATTTATTTGGTTCTTACCAGAGCTAAAGCCGTTATGCTATGCGCTCTTTCTACAGACTCTATAGTCCAGTCAAATTGGGTTTTTTGCAGGAACTAATTCCCATTAGGCTAAAAATTGGTACATAAACCCCTATAGAACAGCGTCAAGTGACGTCATTTTGGCTATGAGATTCCATTTGGAGGGCATAACTACAAGGTGCACTAGATTAAAATGTAAGGGAAAAACGGCACTTCTAGTCAAGACAGTGCTTTGATAGCGGATTTCTTAGGCTTAAAAGAACGTTGTTTTCTCCAACAACAAAAATCGCGCGTTTATAAGCCTAAGAAATCCAGTCTAATAGCATTGACTTCAGTAAGACGACCGTCTTTTCGCCCTCCAGTGCCCCTTGCAGCTAACCCAGTTACTGGCTCCACCATAGAGTTATACACAATAAGACTACATCATACTTATCAACATACTAAAACTCCCCAACTTCCTGAGTTGAGCTTTCGCCGTCATCTTGGAAAAATTGCCAAAATTCACTTCCGGTTTAGGGTTTTCGTTCATTATCTTATCTCCCATTAACTTTACGGCAATAATGCGTAGGACCAAAGTTGTAGAGCATAAAACTTTATCCTCTACAACTTTGGTCCTATGCATTATTGCCGTAAAGTTAATGGGAGACGAGATAATGGACGAAAGCCCTATAATGGAAGTGACTTTTGGCAATTTTTACAAGAAGGCGGCGAAAGCTCAACTCGGAATGTTGGGGAGTTTTAGTATGTTGCTTAGTATGACGTATAGGGGTTATGTACTGTCCCAATTTTCAGCAAATGGGAATTTCTTCCCGTAGACGTCTAAAAATAGGTTTATTTGACTGGACTACTATTCTAAAAAAAAAAAAAACGGTTTAACGAGCGTTAACCACTCCTGGTCATCTGCCCGAAGCCCTAAGGCCCTATGTCTGCAACAGCCAGATTCCCAGGCGATCACCCACCCAAGTATCAATCCAGCCCAATGCTGCTTGCGTTTGTTGATGGTTTTAGTTTAGTTTAGTTTATTGAGCTTACGCGGTCCTGTACACCATGCGCTCAAGCCTAACCTACTTAATTGCTACTTACTTACTAACACAAGAAAATCAAAGCAAATACAAAGAAGCAAGAAAACATAGAAACCAGCACAAAGCAAAGTGCCAGGGAAGCACCCAGTCACTTATACAGTGTGCAGGCTACAACAGTGATTTGATTTGATTTCCACTGCGTACAAAATTTTGGGATTAACAAGAGGAGCAAGCAACAAAACCGCAAAACGTCATCGAAGCTCGTCATCGCCTACATAGTAAAGCGGCCCGTGGCCCTGCTGAAGGCCAGTGCTCTACGGTAGCATACCCTTCCCTTCTGTACATGCGGGGGAACCCCCACGATCACGGCCAGGGGATTGTCCCCCGGTTCAAGGTTAAAGTGCCGCTGTGCCTCCCAGAGAGGGCAATCACGCAGGAAGTGCAACACGGTCTCATCAGACGTACCACATTTACACACCGGAGAATGAGCCCACCCTAACCGAAAGAGGTGGGCACGTAGCTGAACATGCCCAGTGCGCAGCCTGGAAAGCAGACCTGCGCCATCACGAGACATCCCATCGAGAGCCTTAGGCTGTGAGACAGTTGGGTGTATCCTAAATAAAGTGCGACCAGTCAATCCCACAGACCATCGCTCCTGCCAAACCCTGCCGGACGACCTGACATAAGCCGGTCGGAGGTCCCTGGGTCCAACCGCAAAAGACAAAACTGGGGCAACCTGGTCAGAACCGCTCTTGGCCAATTCGTTGGCCAGCTCATTCCCGAACTCACCACAGTGACCACGGGTCCACACAATCCTGACGTCAACACCCATCTGACATGCCAAAAAAAGTTTCCACCCAATTTCAAGGACTAGAGGGTGGGACACATCCAAGGAGGTAAAACATTTCCTGAGGAAGCCCATCCCCGCGAGCGAGTTCGTAACTACGCAGAAAGCCTGTGCATGCAAATCCATACCAACCTCCAAAGCCACCGCAATTGCCACCAGTTCACCCACGAAGGCCGAGGGCACCGACTCCAGACAATAGCTGTATTCAAGGTGACAGCTAGGTACACAAACACCAACACCTCCCCTCTCCCTCTCTGCCGAGAAGGACGCGTCACAGAATATGCGAACACCGAGGAAACCCTCACTGTGGTCACAATGGATAGATTGGAGGGCATCACCACACCACACCCAGGGGGGTGGAGGGGAAGCAAAGAGAACCCTCGGGAAACGGGCCAGCTCCGGGGCAGCCAGCAGAGATGCTCCCAACCCCGGGGCACCCAGAAGATCCCGAGCCCTCTGTGACAGTGACATATAGTCCAAGATAATGCGGGCCAGGGGGTCTGCCCATCCTCTTGCAACCGCTCGCTGACAAATTCTACCCAGAAGCTCCTTGGCCCTAATATCAATGGGTAAATCACCAGATTCCACTAGCAGCGCCAGCACTGGGGTCGAAGGCAAGCAGCCGGACACAACCCTCAAGCATGCATTCAGAGCAACTTGTACACCTCTCATGGCACTGCGCGAAGTCACCAAGACTGGGGCATGAAAGTCCTCACTTGACCTTATGTACGCCTTGTAAAAAGTTAGCAGTGTGGCACGTTTCGCTATCGACCTGTTACAAGTGAGCAGTTTCAAAATATTGAGCCTGGACGACAAGGTGTCCTTGACAGCCGCAACATCATGCGACCAGTCAAGGCGCGGGTCCAACCAAAAACCGAGATATCTCACCTTACTCTTTGCCTCAACGCGTACTCCGTCAACGGAGATGGAACCTGCGAGCAATGGCCCCCGGTTAAAAATCATGAGTTCCGTCTTAGCACTGGAGAGCACAAGTCCCCTAGCCGCTAGGAGCCGAGAACACCGGGCGACAGCTGCTTCCAAAATCTCAAGGAGAGAAGGCAGGTCCCTTCCCGTCAGCCAGACGGCGACGTCGTCCGCATAAGCGACGACACTGACAGTTGAGCTCAGCTCAACCAAGACAGTGTTTATTGCCACCGTAAACAGAGCCGGGCTGAGACAGCTCCCCTGCGGGAGGCCTCTGTCAGTCGACAGCACACCGGACCAGGAGCCATCCACCCTAGTCGCAAACTGCCGTCTGCCGAGAAGAGCCATCAAAGCAGCTCGAAGCTTCCCACAAACTCCTAACCCCTGCAACGAATGGTCAAGCCATGCCACGTCAACCATATCATATGCTGCTTTGATATCCAAGAAAACCACGACTGAAATGCAGTCATTAACCCAGGCTTCCCGAATGCCAGACTCTAGATACATCATCGCATCGTGGGCTCCCCTGTGCTTGCGGAAGCCGAATTGAGCACTGAAGAGTCCACCAGACTCCTCTATCTGACACACCATCCTGCTGATGAGGATCCTCTCATAGACTTTCCGAGGGCAGGATAGAAGAGCAATGGGCCTGTAGCTCGTGACCGCAGACCGGACCTTACCTCTACCCGCAACAGGGGTGAGAACTGAGAATAGCCAGGACTGGGGGACTGGGGCCCCATCAAAGAGGCTCTGATAAAACGCCAGTAAGGCAGAGCGGCCATCGCTGTCAAGGCGTCGCAAGTCATCGTAGGTAACACCGTCAATTCCCGAGGCACTTTCAAGATTACACGCACCCAGTGCTGCCGACAGTTCCAAAACTGTCAAAGGCATCTGGCTTGCCATAGAAACAGGGTCACTAGCAATAGACCCAACAATAGTGGGCGGAAGGGGGCCCTGCGGCGCCCCATAAACCGAAGCAAAATTATCGTTGAACGCATTGGCAAAAGTCGGACCGCGCAGAGCGGCGAGCGGTTCTCCACTTGGACTCCGTCACTTGGCCGCACTGCCTCCTCACGGTCAGTCATAGTCATCGGTGGGGGTGGAGCAAGGTGGACACACAGTGCAGTCTTTGGCATGGCACTCTGGCAGGTACGACAGTACGCATTGGGGCAATATTTTCTAATATGTCCTCGCCGGAAACATTTCAGACATTGTGGCGCCCGATTGCCCACACTCAACAGAACTGGAATACCCCTAATCCTAATGACATCTGGCACATCCTCAACCAGCACGGACTCTCTGAGGCGAAGCACGACAGATAGGATGCCGTTACGGCAGTGTTGGATACCCTCTTCGGTATGCATTTCGTGTACCAGGCTAACTACCTCACCATAGTTCACAAAAGCCCTCTTAACGTCGTCATCAGCAACATCCAATGGTAACCAATGAATTTTTATGCGTAGGACCCTGTCATGCATATCGTGCACTGTAGCCGCATGGCCGCCTAACCTAAAACCCCTTATGTTCTTCACAATCTGCTTAGCTTCTGGGTCCGCGAACGAAACGTGAAAAGCATTGTTCGCCCTGAGCCATGCGAGCCCAGTCACACGCCGTAGGTCAATTACAGTTGCCAATGCCGACTTGACATCTGCCGTCACATACGGACAGCCCGCCCTATCTGCTATGATGACTAAAGACTTCTCCATCGCCACATTAGCTAGACTGCTATTATACAACGATTTTAGCCAGTTCAAGTCACTGTCACTTACTCCTTGCCTTGAAACACCCCTACGCCCAGTCTCAGCAGCTTCTGCATACGAGGACACACTGTCTTTCCGCTCTGTTCTGTCTTTGGCCGCCACGAAATTGGACACAGTTTCTACAGGTAACCTTGAATAAATTCCCTCGGTAACAATCCCTCTCTGTTCTTTGTTGCTTCCATTGTTGCACTCTACGGGCGCTAACCCTCGATCGGACTCTGGTTGTTTTCCTCCCACCACTCCATACAGTTGCAAGTCTACCTCGTCAATCCCGACCTCAGCAGCAAACTTCTGTACTTCGCCATAGTTCGCATCAGAAGTGAAGCCCATGTCAATCTCACGTTGATCCAAAATACCTTTTAGTTTTAGGTCCAGCAGAAAACGCTTCACTATGCGCTGTAATCTAGACACACGCTAGTGTGTCGTGCCAAGTTAGGCAACAATTATCACAACAAACATCACATCAGTTCAATTGTCGAGGTTGTAAACCATTGTAGGGCAGCGCCATAGCGCCAGTGTCTTATATCTTAAAGCATAGTTGGGCACAGTTCAGGTACTTGAGGAAAAATAATAATGCGGTACAAAAGCTTAAATTGTGTTGAAATCAAGAGCAATGGCCCACCTGACAAAAATTAACTCGTGTAGGAATGCCAACTAATCTGCTTTCAATTCAAAATCTGACCCTCAATAACGTTGTACTAGCTAATTTGCTCATCCCCATGTTAAATCCCATAGGGTGATTATTCATCGATACCAAGATAACGGGGAGGCTTCCAGCTATAAAATTGGACGAATGGGGGAGGGAGATGAGGCTTAATGGCGCGTCGACAGCTTGGTCATTAGCGCCAACCTCAGTCACAGTGCAGTGGTCCGGGTTGCCACTGCACCACACATTACAGAGATATTATTCAAACCCCTAATCTAAATCTTGTCATACATCTGGGACGAATGGATGCAGTACAATACGAACTGCATACTTTATGGTTTGGAGCCTGGGGGCGTATCAGGGATGGCGTGGGAGAAGCGTAAGTACGAAAATATTGTTAGGCCATTGTTAGTATTGTCGGCATCGTCTCTCATTGGACGACCAAAGTTCGGACAATGAGAACGTGGATACTGACGTACGTGCCTAGACACACACTAGTGCATCACGATAAATCTAAACAACGTTGGAAAGAAATTGTATTCACGTCCAATTCACGAAAAATAAACCAACTGTAAAAACAAAGCAAAATAAACAAAGCCAAAAACTGGTAAAGAGGCCACTAAGTTGAGAGTGGTTCGGTCCTTCAAAGGAGTGATATCAACACACCAAAACTAACTAAATATTGTAATACAAATTACAACAAAATTAAAACCAAACCAAAAACCCATAAAGAGGTGACAAAGTTGAGAATGGTTCGGCCTATAGGCAAAAGGTAGTAGCAAACTCTTGAAAACCAATTTCTTGTTGACGTGGCACTTTATAGCACACATCTGCAC
>JAHWFP010174246.1:0-34617 GCA_023313725.1 Lithobius niger | reverse complement strand
GCAGAAGGAAGGAGAACTCCCTTTCAGGAGAGTTGGGATTCCCCTTCGACTAGTTAAATTTAATTTTATAAACACACTGGAATGAAAAATAGCATCTCGGCTGCTGAGTAATTGTGATCTCAATAATAATCTAGTAATTATGTGATCTAGTTGAGTAAGTGTAAACGTAAGATCAACTGTTTCGGTTAACATCTTTTCATGATTTTTCGGAAACCGAAAGAAACTTCTATTTCCTTTTCAAATAACCGGGATCGAATTGAATGTTGGTTAACAGCATAAACCAAGCCAGATTGCATCCAATAGCTGCAAATTTAGGAATTCCTTGAAATGTCCTAAAGTTAAAAACTGTAAATTCCAGTCACTGGGTCAGACTGGGACAGTGGGTCACGAAAATATGTGACCCAATCCAACTCTAAGATTATAAGACCCAACGAGCATCTATACCACTATCCGTTACACCATAAATATAGATTTAAAACAAAATGTATGCAAGATCAATTTTGTGTATTCTATTCACTGCGTTTCCAAGTGGTATGCTGAATAAGTGGTCATTGTATTTTATCCCTAATAGTGTATTTATTTAGGGTCTTGTTTTTCATTACATGTATCATAAGCTGGTAAACAGGATATCATCGTACAAGAAAGCATAGATTAAAAACAACTATGGTAACAAAATGATCGAAATGTAAGGCCACTTAAGAAAAAGTTGGTTCTCGGGCCTTTTTCTTAGGGCAAGCAGAATTTTATTTTTTATTATTATTACTTTCCGGCTCTAATTTTTCTTGCATTTCGGGGAACTACTTTTTATTTTAGATAAAATGAAGAACTCAAAATTCTGATTTCCATGTTCCCATAAAATTATTTAACAATAAGTAATTCTATATTTTCATTTCTCACTATGGGCCACTTCCATCTGTAACTTATTTTTGCCGAGTCATTTCTGTTTTATTTCCTGTCAAAAAATCGGTACGGGCCGGGCCTGAGAACCAATTTTTCTTTTTTTAATGGCCTAACAGCAAATGTTTTTCTTCAGTTTAAAATCCGTTATGAATTATCATTGTAAAATATTCAACAAAAACTCGTTTAATTTATCTAGCTTAAGTAAGTTTACTTTTTTGAATTATTTAGATACTATTTACCGCACAAATTCTCTCTTCTTTCTTCTTCGTATTTTCCGTTTCGTTTTGAACAAAAACGAAATATTCAACAAAAATGTCTTAATTTATCTAGTTTAATTTAGTTTCCTTTTTGAATTTAGATATTTACTTTGCAACTTCATCTTCTTCTTTTGCTCGTGAAGACCGATTCATCAACAACAGTGGCATAGAAAAAGTGGCTTAACTCAGTTGACCTGATATTTGCTTCCATCCAACAGTTCGTTGCGACACAGTAGATGAAAAACCCTCCCTCTGCAGTCAGAGCCAAAAAAGCGGTACCTGAACGAGTCAAGCTCACGATTTTTTCAGGAATTATTCCTTTACTGGGTTCAATACGTAATGTACTTTGCACCATGTCAAAAATACAAACTTCAACTGGCTTGTAATTCCGGAAGGCATACACTTGTCGATTCAGGTACAAAGCATTCATCCCATGATCTCTGGAAAAAGAAGAATGCAACTTAAAAGATACAAAATCGTACACTCGGGGGAAAAAACCCTTAAAATCTTGTACGGTTGTTGTACAGGTTAACTTTGTCATCATTGGTCGTCAAAAATTTTACAGACTTGACGTGTGTGCAACAATTATTGGGGGCCAGTGAAGGTTCTTCCCATGAGAAAATGAATAAACAGTTAAAACAAACGTTAAAAATCCAAAAAATAAAGAAAATAGATTAAATAAAGAATTTAGGTAAATAAAGTTAAGAAAAAATAATTATTAAAAATATTTAAAAAATAAAAAACTAAATAGTGCTGGAATCACCTGGACCCGAAGAGGTGTGGAATCAGAAGGAGAAGATAGTGATGAACGGCATTGGCCATTTATTTATTTACAAGGCCCGGGTTGGCCATTTATTTATTTACAAGGCCCGGGTTTACCTGAAAACAGCTTGCCTACTTTTCACCTTAACGACCGATAGCCAGAACCCAAGAACAAACATTAGAATGCTGACAATGGTATAATCACAACAATGTTAGTTAACAAACACGTGTGACATTCGTCACCAACAAATAAAAGAAAAAAATGAAAAGGTTCAAGTAACTTTCAACAGTCGTCACATAATCAAGTTGTTTAACTTTTAAAATCCGTATTTTTTAAAGATGCTGTCTGTTTATGGCGTGGTGATTTTTAAATAGATTTTCTACAATTTTATTTTGTAACTTGTTTAACTGGGTATGTTTCGCATGCCCGCAAGAATCGATTAGTTGTCTAAAAATGGTCAGCATCCAGAAATAATATAAGCTCATAAAGAAACTGGAAAGAGACTCGAGGACTTGGGAAATAAAATAACCGCTACGCCGACTTTTCCTTGACGTCACCCTGCGAGGCCGAGCATTGCCGTGTTGCCTTGGGAACAGCGAGTCATGCATGATCAGCCATACAAAAGCTTTACCTTAACGACATGTTCGTTAATCCTCGAATGTCTAAGCATCCCAACTTAATTGTGTGTAGGATATTGTAAATACATTTATCCATTACTCGTGGGAATATCTCCCAGTCGCTAGATTTGTAAAAGCATTTATAACAAAGGAATGACTGACAGTAGGTGAAAAGAAGCATTGTGTACATACGTCATGCAATACGACTGAGAAGAAAACAGCATTGTGAATGTACTTCAGGCAAGAGTATTTATTGAGAAGAAAAAAGCACTGTGAACGTGCTTCATGCAGAAGGATTGAGAAGAAAAAAAGCATTGTGAATATACTTCATGCAGACAGGGTCAGCTACAACGGTCAGAACAACGGTGAGCGGAGTCTGTTGCAGCTCTTAAACTCACTTTAAATTTTGCTTATGGTGATTTTCTTAAAGAAATAATGCGGGACAGATTTGTTTCTGGTTTGCGCAACATTAAAGCCCAGGAGAAGCTCATGGCAATGGTTTCCGCTCTAGTAACTTTTCACGAGGTCTGTAAAGTTGCTTTAGCACAAGATAAAGCTGAATTTAATGTGTCTATACTTTTCATGCCTCATCGGCTTGCAAAGACTCTTCTAAGCATCCAAGGTTTAAAGATAAAATTGGTTGCTATTGTTGTAGCTTAGCAACCCATATATTACCAGAATGCAAATGGAATAAGTCCACTTGTTCGATTTGTGGGGAGGTGGGTTATCTCCATCGGATGTCCAAGTCTGGAAATCCAAGCTCTAACACTTTGACCGCCACCTCTTCTAAGCCTAAACAGGACCAGGCAGAAGTGAAGAAAAAACCACATAATTCATTCTAAGAAAATGAAAGCAAACATAGTTTTCCTTGCGTCTGAAAATTCTGACTCAGATGCTACTTTGCAGGAGGCCGAGGCCAATGAGAGTCTGCCCTCAAATATAAATACAATGACTACTTCACCAAATATGCTATCTAATAAATTGGTAGTGCATGACAAGAATGGTCACAAATCACCAATGAAGGTTGACAGTGCGTGTGAACTGACTTTAATTACCTAAATTTTGGTATGAAACCCACTGTTCTAACTTGCTATTAAAACCTACAATGGTGATGCTACAATCCTGGGTAGGTGAGCAGACTGAGATTCTGAGTGCTGTTGTGTCCTCAGGAAATCCAGTTCTTCAAAATGAAGTATAATGATTCAGAATGTGTTACTGAATCTGTTAAGCAAGTGTGTTACTACCGATGAAATCTTTGAGCGCTTTCTCAACCTTTTTAACCGAGGTTTGGACAAGTTAAAGGATTACAAAGCTAGTATCAGGCTTAGAGCTGATGCCTAGTTTCCTTGGCTGTAAGAGGAAGTGTTGAGGCTGAAATAGATCGACTGCTGCATGAGGGGGCCTTGAAGACACTTGACTGTTCTGCTTGGGTAACTCCTAAAGTTTGCATATTCAAACCTGACGGGGACGTTAGGATAGTGGGACATTACGGCGTAACTGTCAACCCTGAGCTAGAGATCGAATACTTTCCCGTTCCATGTGTGGAAGAACTGTCTGGTAAAATAGATGGGAATGACAGATTTTCGCTCAGTGACTTGTCTGACATTTTGTTACAAGTAGAGCTTGATGATGACTCTAAACCCACCCTTACTTTGCCACCTGCAAAGGCATATATCAGTGGTACCGGGACCCTTTTAGATTAGCCAGCTCACCTGGAATTTTACAAAAGAGAACTGAATATGTCCTGAAACATGTTCCTCGATCCCAACCTTTTTTCATAACATTTTGGTGTCGGGGGAAGGGAGAGGAACATGATAAGGCATTAATTGAAGTATACTCTGCATTACAAAACAGTGGTATTCAGGTAAAGAAAAGAAGTGTCAATTTAACCAGTATAAGATTAAATATCTTGGTTTTGAAATTAGTAAATATGGCATTTCTAACCTTCCTGAAATGCTATATGCAATAAGGTTGGCCCCAGAGCCATAAAATGTCCAAGAATTAAAGAGATATATAGATTTTATGAACCAATATATAAGGTTTGTCCCACATATGGCAACTATTGGCTTCCTTTTAATAGACTACTTTCTTCACAAGTACCGTGGGATTGGACACCTCACTGTTCAGCCGCCGTGGCCTATGCAAAAAAACAAATTTTTGGCAAGTCCTTGTATATTACAACCCTAAAATACCCTTTAAACTTGTAGCGGATACATCTTTCATGGGAGTTGGGGCCTCATTAATGCATGTTATGCTGAACGGTGCAGATAGCCCAATACAATTTGTTTTATGGACGCTTAGTAAGGTGGAGCTTAACTATGCCCTTTTTTACTGTGAGGCACTTTCTATTGTCTTTGGGGTGAAATGGTGTCATCCGTTTCTATATAGAAGTAAGTTCACATTGCAGACCGATCAAAAAGCTTTATAGTGGGTGTTCCGTAGGAAAGTAGCTGTTTGAGGTACGGCAGCCGCTCACATCCAGCGGTGCACGTTATATTTGAATGATTATCATTTTGACTTACAGCACATCCCTGGTAAAGATAACTAACTGCAATTTTTTTAATATAGAATGCCTCTGCCACGTGAGCCTATGTCTGAAAAGGTCTATGTCCGATAGATGCATTCCGAAGGTGTATCACTATACTCTTTTAAAGCTGGCCTGAAAGGCTGGTATATTTATAAGTCATTTTGGACTGTCAAAACAACTGTTCCCGTTTCATTTGAAATCGTTTGTCCTTCACGGGTCTGAAGGGTACTGTACTAACAACGGCTATGTTTTTTACATATGGCCTGATAAAGGGTGAACATGGGGGACCACAGCATTCGACTCAGAATCGCAGCTTCGATCCATAAATTCGGGTTCTATTTCGTATATTTTTTTGGCCAAGTTTGATTTACAAACATTTTGAGGTAGTCAGCACAGTGCACCATGGCTACACTGAACGAAAGTTGAATTATTTACTAAGTTTTTAAAAAAAGACTTCGAAAAATAGGACCAACTTTTTCAGAATCAGGATTGAATTGTGGATCCAGAAAAGTAGTCCCTATTTGCACCTTTTTTTTTTCAAAAACTTGGTGAAAAATTTCAAGTGGAGCGTTTTTTATGAAAGTTTTTTTTTACACCAATACTACTGTGAGGTTACACCAATAGGTTTTTTTACACCAACTTTACTACATGTAAAGTTATGGTGGTGCTGATTACAGCGCAAGCAACTTAACGTGTTATGAAGGTTAGTGGTTGAATGGCTAGCAAAGTTATAATTAATTTTACGCAAGGAAGTTTTGCCACGTTAACAAAAAAAAATGGTTATAACCTGTGGATAATGTCATACCTACTGTATGCTTTTAAAACTTATCAAGCGGCTACAAAAAATTATAAATTCCAAAAATTACAAAGCAAAATTATGAAGGTTCTTTTTGAAAATAAAACTTGAAAATCAGCCAATGATAACTACAAAAAAAGCATAACTATCACTGAGATACTGAAGAAATTTCTTTGCAATGAAAACACGCAGAGAAGACATAAAGGCACAAAAACTTGCACTGCTAAAAAAAAAAACCAATACGATTAAAAACAAATTTGGTGAAAACTTCGATAAATTTAGACACACGCCAAGTTAGGCAACAAACATCACAACAAACATAACATCACATCAATTGTCGAGGTTGTAAACCATTGTAGCGCGACGCCATTGCGCCAGTGTCTTATATCCTGAAGCATAGTTGGGCACATTTCAGGTACTTGGAGAAAAATAATTATGCGGTACAAAAGCTTAAATTGTGTTGAAATCGAGAGCAATGACCCACCTGACAAAAATTAACTCTGTTTGAATGCCAGCTATGCTACTTTCAATGCAAAATATGCCCCTCAATAACGTTGAAAATGTGTTACAACCTAGCTAGCTAGTCCGCTCATCCCCATGTTAAATCCCATAGGGTGATTATTCATCGATTCCGAGATAACGAGAAGGCTTCCAGCTATGAAATTGGATGAATGGGTGCACTACAATACGAACTGCGTACCTTTAATGGTTTGAAGCCTGGGGGCGTAACAGGGATGGCGTGGGAGGGCGCGTAAGTACGAAAATATTGTTATAACCATAGTTAGTATTGTCGGCATCGTCTCTCATTGGACGGCCAAAGTTCCGACAATGGGAACGTGTATACTGACGTATGTGCCTAGACACACACTAGTGTATCACAATAAATCTAAACAATGTTGCAAAGAAATTGTATTCACGTCCAATTCACGAAAAATAAACCAAGTGTAAAAACAAAGCAAAATAAACAAAGCCAAAAACTGGTAAGGAGGCCGCCAAGTTGAGAGTGGTCCGTCCCTTCCAAGGAGCGATATCAACACACCAAAACTAACTAAATACAACAAATTACAACAAAATTAAAACCAAACCAAAAGCCAATAAAGAGGTGACTAAGTTGAGAATGGTTAGGCCTATAGGCAAAAGGTAGTAGCAATTGTTGAAAACCAATTTCTTGTTGAAGTGGCACTTTATTACACATCTGCACGGTAGTGGAGTTGAGTCAATACACAATTAAAAAAAAAGGAGTGATATTATATCAAAAACCAAAACTGGTAAAAGGGGCCGCCAAGTTTCGAATGGTTCGGCCCTTGAAAGGAGTGATATCAACACACCAAAACATTCGCCAACTTAATCACACCGAATAATACTTTGGACGTTAAATGAAAACTTGAACATTGCTACCGAACGTAGCAATGTTCTAGTTTTCATTTAACCTTCGAATTATTAAGCGGCGCGATTAACTTGGCGAATGTTTTGGTGTGTTGATATCACTCCTTTCAAGGGCCGAACCATTCGGAACTTGGCGGCCCCTTTTACCAGTTTTGGTTTTTGATATACTATTTATCCAGTACTTTTTTAATAGGCTAGCAGAAAACAAATTGGAATGCGAGTGGTTTCAAGAATGCTTGTTAAATGGCTTAATGAGTAAAAGTTTTTTTTTTTTGCTTCCCCAGTTTTTACCCCCACTTATATAATTTTACTCTGTTTACTCTGTTACTCGGATGGTAAATTTTGCTGCTATGATTCGAATGCTTTATTTTTCCTCAGTTTGTGTAACAATTTGTTGTTTTATGCGTGTAGGTGGAGGTTTTGGTCTATGCGTATATTTTAAATGACTATTGTGCACTATATGTACATACAAGCCAATGAGATGAGCAAACAAACTCATACACTCACCAAACAACTCAGCACTGAAGCCCCAACTTATAAAAGTTCTTCAACGCGAAGTGAATTTTCTGATAGCTCAACATGACGTGACAGTTGAAGTATCGTACTCTTTGAATCAGGACATAGTTTTGTATGCCGAATACCACCAATTTATGATGGCTCCCACAGTTGTTCTTTCGCTAGGTTTGTTTACGTAAATGTAAAAGCTGGTTGATATCGTCACTAAGGTAACTAACCATACGTAATAAACATACCTATTGGCCGGCATTTAACGTAAAACTGCATAACAATGCCCTCGACTATGCAACCATGAGTGGTGAATATATAACGGTGAACATATTGCTTAAAACACTTTTTCTTTCGCGACATTAGACTCCATTATGCTCATCCACGCATCCAGCGAGTACGTTCTAAAACAACTCGCTTGATGTCACCTTTGATAATAGCGGTCGCTTTCATTGGAATCAGTCGCTGAGCTGTTTGGCACGTTTATAATTAATGGCTTTGTTGTGGATTGGCTGTGTTTAGAAATGAAAAATAGTTGCCAACAGATGTCGCGATCCACCTAAACAAAATTACATTGGTAGCTCAATACTAATGATTAGTTACTTACCGATAATTTGGTGGCAATGATGGCAGTGCAATCCATATTTGCTTGTCGAAGTATTCACAATTACAACAATGGCCACCAATAATAATAATCTGACCGACGGGGCCCATGGTAACACCAGGTGACCAGCGTTTCTCCCTCATGGACTTTATAGGCTTCCACGGATAGTGACTATTGTTCAGAGCAAGGGATGAAACTGCAGATACAGCCTCGTTTCTTATATTCAGTCCCCCAACGACGTAAAGTTCAGAATCTGTAGCTACAACACCATGTTTATAACGGGGATGGTGCATATGTAGCAGGTCTCTCTTTGTCTTGTTTACGATGTTCACACAATAGCACTGTTTGTAGATGAGACGGTCCTCACGATATCCTCCAAGGATGAAAACGTTTTCTGAATTGTAGCAACATCCAAAGTTTTCACGGCACTGAATGGAGGTCTATTGTAGAGCAAACAAAACTTTAAATTAACCACGGATAAGCGACCACTGGTATTATCAGGCAATTTAACCACTGGTACGTGACCACATATGGTATTATCAGACAAATTTTTCACCTTAGGCTCTCCATCTAGTTTTATCGCAATGTGGCAAATACTTCGAGGTTTATTCACTTATTATATTACCAAGCAGATAAAAACTCCGCGATCAAGCATTCAGTGTTTTTCATTTCGTAATGCAACTCGCTAAGGAGAAAAATTATCAGTAGTAATATCACGAGAGTATAGTTTTTTATAGATAATTTTTTTTGCAATCACGAGTTGCAGTCCGAAGCTGAAAAAATACTGAGTGCTTACGTGAGATGTTTTTATCAGCTTGGGGAAGTAACGAGTGGTTGAGAAAATTTGTCGATACTTAAAACTACGCTCGAGTTGTATTTGAAACGACAATACACAATCTCCTTTAAACATCAAATTTAAAATAAAAACGTCCAACTTCCATAATACGGTAGTGGTTTCTTGCTTAAATTCACAATTTCTGTGTGCACGAAATGATGAAACTGTACAAATTGTTACCAGATCCACTCACTGGTTTGTTAAGTGTTTATGGGAGTGGTATTTTCTGTGCCAATTAACGCCGCACTGTCCTTCAGTTTCATTGAGATGTAAGCTAAGCACACTCCTAGTCTCAGCAGCCTCCATCTTGTGTGCATGTTCAACTAGTGTATGGTGAAATAGCATCACACAATCCTTCAGTGACAGTGAGATGGAAGCTAAGCATACTCCTAGACAAGTATTCCAATATATTCGTTTACTTTTTTCAAGTTTTTTTCCACTAAAATTATTCCAGCTATGTAGAGAACCACGGAGGTCTATACGGATGTAAGAACACCAAGATTTAAGGCTTCACAACACAACGAAATAAAAATAAAGCATTCCTCTGATTTATTAGGCTTATTTAGCCACTAAAACTACAATGCCACTAATTAGCAAGGACCACGCCAGTGATCCGCCCGTCCAAGTTCATTTGTCAGACTTCATTTAAGAAAGTTATTGTTCAATTCCTGCATTGTTGTTGCATGACCACTAGCTTTGGTGCTTTAACAGAAACCAGAGCCGAGCGCATTACACGATGGTGAGGATAAATACCTATGTGGCGAAACGGCTTGAAAATTGTTGAAAATGGGCTGTCTTTTAGTGATTTCACACGGAATAATGTTTGCGTGCCGTGCCGTCCCATGCCGCGCCCGCGGATTTCACACGGAATAATGTTTGCGTGCCGTGCCGTCCCATGCCACGCGCAAGCGAGCCACGACGGCCGCAATGCAACAACCGGCCAGCACGGGCTGGCGCTGCTCGGCACGCTTTAATTATTCCGTCTGAAATCCAAACGCGCGCCGTGCCGCGTTGCTGGAAATGCTAACAAAGCTTCACTGTAGTTAACAATTTCCCGCCACCAGTTGTTGTCAAAACAAGGAGGCTGACAACAGCCGCTTATAATTAAACCGTCTGAAAACAAGTCGCGCTGGCCCTCCAGAATCTGCTAAAGAGGGTTGGCCGCGTCCGGCCGCGTCCGGCCGCGGCCAGCCCCCAGCCCGAGACGAATTATTCCGTGTAAAATCACTATTTGTGCCCTGGCAACCAATAGTTGTATTTCAACCAAGTGCATAAACTGTATCAATGTGATAAAAGTGCGTGAAGATCGTAGATTTCAGCTGACTAATATATACCGGCTACTGACTAATTCTGATCATATAAAATAATTTATGCGACAGATACGAATGAAATTTGGCATAAGACATTTTTAACTCAAATATGTGCCTTTTATGGTTTGACGTTTGGGGAGGAAAAAGATTGCAATCATTAGCAATGCTACTTTTATGTTTGTTGGGAAAACGCCACCTGTCAACAAAGTAATTATCACGAGTAACAATGCAAACTGACACCAAAAATAATCGGCGATACAATGGACACACTACTTACTGTTGAGGGTTGAATGCAAACCAGCAAACGCTTCAATACACATGATTGAAGTTCCGTTCCAGCAAATCTAAATAAATTATCTCCGTTCCTATTCAATAATTTTCGACCAAACTTGGCCAGGTAGTAGATTAAGTGTGGTTCGGTAGACTACATGCCATAAAAAAGGTACACAATATTTATCAACCAAAACAACAGGCAACAGCACAACTATATGGCATGCCGCTTTATTTAATATTACGCATTATTGCAATTATTGCAGTTAATTATATAATATTAGCAATATCGGCAGTGGAATTAGCGATATCGTTATTTGTCGATCGATATTGCTAATCCAATTACGCACCAAAATCGTAGATTATTTGTCAATAGCGCTAATTCAGTTAGCGATATTGCTAATTCAATTACTGAGATCGCTGTTATTTGCTGATATCGCTAATTATTTGTCGATAATCGCTAGCGATATTACTAATTGTCAGGAATTGGTGACATCGCTAATTGAATTACCGATATCACCAAGTAAATTAACGATATCGTTACTTGGCGCCATCGCCATCTACTGTGAAGTTTTAACCAGGGCGAATCCAGGAATTTAGACGGGAAGGGCGAAAATGCCTTGAAGATTTTTTTTTTTGATCATTGTTGATGATTGTGGGATGGGCGGCCTCCCTCCCCCAAATGTCGGGCCCAAAGTGCTATTAAAAAGGGCCAGCTTTTTATAAATTTTCTGTTTTTAGAAATTGCCGGAAGGTATTTTTAGATGTTATCCTTTGCTTATGCAGGATGTGATGAGTAATTCGTGGAGCGTTATCGCATCTTTAAGGGGGGGGGGCTGCCCCTTCACCCCCCCCCCCCAACACTAACAGTGCTGAAGCACTGTACGTGCCAGTCAATATATAGTGAACAGTAGAAACGTTGCAGGACAACACAGGACACAGTTCATTAATAATGCCTACTGCGATGAACTGTATAGAAAACAACATGCGTGCATGGCTAAGTAATAGTTATTGGTTAAAATAGAATGGTTATCGATTTTTAACCCACGGCTGTGATTATAATTGGCCGGCTCGAGTATGCAAATAGGTCGAGGGTGGAGCCCGAGACCTATTTGCATATGAGAGCCGGACAATAATCGCAGCCGTGGGTTAAAAATCGATAACCGCTCAATTTTAACCAATAAATGATTTATATCACGGTTGGGATGTCAAGCTAACTCTTAATTAAAACGTTTTAATCTTGTGAAAAATGCTTCAAGAAATACGGTAATACCTTATGTCAAAATGAATGAAGGTCATTCCATTTTAGTTTGTGGAGGTGGAGGTGGGTGTTAGATGGACGATTTCTTTGGCAAATAGGCAGACTGTAGGCTACACTCAAGTTTGTGGAAGGATGGGGGGGGGGATGGGAGTTGGACGACGCGTCATTTCGCAAGGTTTGGCTGGTAAGCTAGCTCGTTCGCTCTGGTTGGAGAGAATAAACTTCGATATGTGAGCAAGCAGGGATAGAAAGAAGGACATTGTGCCGACATTCTGGCAAGGTAAGTAATTCTTTTTGTGCGTTTGTAGTTTGAGAACTGTTTCAAATCAATGGTAATAGCCTAATAGGTGTATCGGTATGAATGAAGGTCATTCCATTTTAGGTTACGGAGTGGGGGGGGGGGGAGAGAGGAGTTAGACGGAGGAAATAAACTTAAGATATGAGCCAGGCATCATATGAGCATTAACAGGGAAAGGATTACATTTGAGACATCCGGGCAAGTTAAGTTAAGTCCTCTTGTACGTTTTTATTGCGTTACGGTTTTCGACGCTGTATAATTTTGGCTGTGGTGTGTGCGTTCTCGTCGCGTGATCCTGAAGTGTCAAAAGTGTGGGTTATAGGCAAAAGTGTAGGGCAACTTGATAACCCACACTTTTTGCAATGACGCACACTTCTGCTCACGGTTAATGGGATTTAACCTACGGAAATTTAGCATGGCGTTGAGTTAACGTGACATCACAGCCGTGTATAATCTATGTTAGGAGTGAGTATTTTAGTACTCTGCATTGTGCAGTACTGCACCTGCGCCAAGGTGTCTAAAACCTAAACTGACACATACCATGTGAAGCAGACGTGTGTCACCAAGGCATCGCGCTATTTTATTGTTGGCTAGGGTAACCTACGAACAACAGATGTCTGTTGAGTTTTTTAATATTACTTTTCACATTTTTTCCATGTTTAACAAATATTAACGCACACCTCTAACCGTCTTTTGCATGTGGCTGCACAATGGTGCCAGGACCACGGTTAGGAATTTTTTTTGGGTGGGGGGACTGGCAATTTTATGTCGCCCTCGCCACCACCACGGCAAAGACGAAAGACGACAGTCCAACTCTAAATAAAACGAAAACTATAAAAGAATGCAAAAAAATTATTTAAAAAAATAGAACTTGGCTTAGCTTCTTTTGGGGTGGGGAGCCTAACACCCCCGCCCCTCCAGCTACGAGAAGACTTAGATTTTATTATATGTTGAATCGGATGGATGCATATGACGGTTACAGTGAAAAAAAAAGTTCTTTTTATGTAAAAAAAAAAAAAAAAAGTGTTGCTGTTATGGGGTTAGGTTGCCTTTTTTACAAACCAAATCCCACAATGTCAAAATAACTTTAAAAGATATACTTAGTTCTAGATTCCCTAATCAAAATAAAGTTTCAATCGGAAAAAGAATGAGAGAACAAATGATGCTTTTCAGCTTTGGTTTTATTTTGTATTTTGTCCCTAGTCCATAAATCTCGCCACCATAAAATCAGGTGGACTATAAATTTAAGAAACGAATGTCGGCATTATATTAGTAATGGGTACCCCGATCGTATTTAGAGATCATACAAAACAAGAACCCCGGCTCTAGGCCTACTCTAATAAGTCATTTATATTAATTTATTCGACTCCATAATTATTTTAAAAGATCAACAGGAGGGAAAATCAGATAATTAAAATAGTGATAACAAATCACGTGATACGAGTATACTCAGCTTTAGAGCTTTCGCTCGATGAGCCCTGTGGTGAAGCCCAGTCCCCTCCCGGCTGGTCGCCACAGCCACTGGCCAAGAATCGTCTGCTAGTTGATGTTCGGACACGGAGCACTAACTGAAGATACAACCAGAATAACGTCCAGGTACGGAATGATCCTGCCATACTATTTTACTTGAGTTTTAAAGGCCCCGATTCATAATGGCCGCTAATGGGTTTTTAAACCGTGTGTCTGGTCCCTGTCAGTTTGATTTACAGTGGTGCCACCTCCCAACAGGGAAGTTATAATCGGATGGCAATCCCTGAGTGTGTTAACTCGTGTGTGAAATAAAATAATACTGTTCGCTGCCGATCGGCACAGCTGAAGGAATGATGTTAATAAAATCGTAAATGATGTTGTCAATCAAACCGCCTGATTGGGTCCAAAGGAGTGCAAGTTTACTCAATACTCAAATGTGACTAAGGTAGAGAAGGATATGCCACTCAAGCTTAGTTTACTTACTTCAGCGTTTCGCGCATCCTGTCTTGCCACCTCCATATGGAGGGGGAAATTGAAGTCAAGTTTGAAAGTCATGATTTGAAGTTAAGTTTGCAATTTAGGACTGTTTCAATTTTACACTCTGAATACTCCTTTTTAACCACATTAATTCAATATTCTCTTCCTCCCTCCGACCTTGCTTTTGGTTCCATGCTCCTTCAATTTTTGTTTCTGTTAGATACTCGCTCGTTAATTTTTACGAGCTTACTATGCACCTACATGCATAATAATAATTTGTGCACAATGTGCCTTTAATAAACCTTAACATTGCTGCAAGCTTCATTCCCAATGCCACGAGCGTCAAAAGCTCAATGTCTTGCCATGTAACCAGGCGTTGGCAAACTTAAGATTCAACAAAAAGAAAAAAAAAAAAAAGAAGTGATAGCAGAAACAAACCAACAAGGATGAAAGAATCAGCCGAGTTTCAGCCAGTGACAGCAGTGATAGAATAAAAATGCCCACAAGCACCCTAACATTCAGTCAGTCAAAGTATAGTGATATCAGAACAAACATGGCTGCTGCCAAGTTGCTGCAAAGCTAATCCTACCCAAGGTCGAGTGGAACGATAGTATTAGGAAAGGTTGGTCATTCCCGAGCTCATTATCTTTTTTTACCCGCCAAATGACGTCACTGGAGCTCCTGATTTTATGCATACTTTTGTGCGCATGTGCGTGAGAATTTTACGAATTCATTGAGTTGCGTTGCGCAATGTATTATGTCTACCTGCTAAACTGTATAGTTTTTGTGGGGCCCTTAAGATATTTACGTCGTTTCTCAAACGGTGAATTAAGAAATAAGTGTTTCTGTGAGGATGAGACTCTTCACCCTCACATGGCTCGCCTCCCCAAAGGCCTTTGCCAGCTCTCAGTGGGCTCTTTTCCCGCTTCCGAGCAGTACAGAGTAACGCAATGGCTGCAAAAGCCCAGCCAAGGGAAGATGCTCACGAGAATAAACAAGTTTTCATCCAGAAATTCACGTCTCAGGACCTCACTCGATGAAACCCTGGCAAGAATGGCGCCACGAACAAAAGATTAGATGGAAAAATTCAAAACGATCGACAACAAGTTTGCAGACGACGCAGCAAAGATAAACGATAAACGATAAAACGACAAACGATAAAAAAAATGCCAAAGAAAGCTAGTTTCCCAGCGAATGGTATTAGTTGAATGTTGCTACTGTAGGCTAACATTTTTTTTTTGCGTGTAGGCTGCGTTTTACAGATGAAGCTTGTGGGTTTGCAATTTAACACCACTTGGAGGTAATTAGACCTGATCAACAGGTTAAAATTGTAATATACGCTATGCTATTATTCTGCTAAGGAAGGAGCATTAATGTGGTCAGCTTTTCATTAAAAATAAAGAGATGGTACAATGAGGCAATGTACAACATCTGCAAGTGTGGGAAAAAGGGGTAGACAAATTTTGGTAAACTAAGGCGCACTAGGTAAACGTGTGATGGCATTTGCACGAAGTTTTACATTTGAAGAGCATGGTTGGTTTGTAGATTAGCAGTTCCTGTAGCCAGGATGAGGTTCTTTGATCTCTCATTGGTGGGAGTGAAACAGTGATTTTGGAGGGGGCAGTTTGGAGTGGTTTGTTTGGTTCTGGATAAAAGTGAATTTGTGAACACTCTTCAACACTGTCCTGAACCAATAGGCCTGGTCTATTTTGGAAGTTAGTTGGAGCTGGGCTGCTCTTGGCCAGCTGTGGTTTGGTTACGGGTTTTATATAAAAGTGAATTTGTGGGTGTGACTATCAGGTTAAGGCCCCATCTAAGGGTGGTAAGTCTTGTAAATGTAATTTGGTCTAGTCACACTGCCCCTGCTGGGTTTGTTTGAGTTCATTCTGGGATTGGAACACTGCTAGTTCCTCCTGGAAAACTGGAAGGCGTATTTTGGTGTAAGTTATAACAAGGTTTTCATCTAGTATGTGTGTCTCGCAAGCATAAAAAACCAGGATTTTTGCAAAGTTTGTCGCTATTCTGAAAGTACTCATCCCATTGCTAATGTAAAAGCATGAAAGTTTTCGAGAGGCATTGCTGCCCAATTTATTGTTCAACCTTATTTCCTTATTTCTGTTGGAGAGTGGAGACTGTTAACTCTGTTGGTTGCATGGGGAACTCATTGAGTCAATAAGTGCATGCACAAGTTGAAATTGGGGATGGTAATTTTTTATTGTCAAGCTCGCAGTATGCATTTGTTAGAAGGTACGTCTGCGAATAAGCAATTCGACAGTAAATTTGTTAGTGGATTAAGATTATGGCATTTAGCGAATCATATAAGTTTTAAGTAATCTTAGCTTTTGTAGGCTGTCCTCTTGGGGCCCTTGCGACGTGGTACTGAGAGGGGGGAGCATGTGAGGATGAGACTCTCCACCCTCACATGGCTCGCCTCCCCAAAGGCCTTTGCCAGCTCTCAGTGGGCTCTTTTCCCGCTTCCGAGCAGTACAGAGTAACGCAATGGCCGCAAAAGCCCAGCCAAGGGAAGATGCTCACGAGAATAAACAAGTTTTCATCCAGAAATTCCAATCTCAGGACCTCACTCGATGGAACCCTGGCATTTCCCAGCAGGCTTTATCCAACAACATTATTAATACGGATAATTAAAATTCCAGCCGAACTTCCAACAATCACAGCTTTTATTTTTTTTTCTGTATTACTGCCACATCTATCACAAAAGTCCTCTCATTGTCGTGGGACAGTTTGGTATTCGTGCTGAGTTTGTGCTCCCTAAAATCAAACAACCTCCCTGAACTTCTCTACCGTACTGGCCTAAAGAAGGAAGGGGGAGGGGGTGGGGCGATCGGAAGAGTCGTACAAATCCTTGAAATAACTGTTTATTCGCTATTTTCTAACTTTTTATGAAGCCATAGATTACATATACAGCAAGAAAAATAATTTTACAGTAAAATGAAGTGGTCATGCGTTTTTCAGCAGGGGGGGATAAGGCCCCCCCCCCCCGTACCTAAAATTCACCCCTTCCCAGAGAAATATTGATTAACGACACTGAACGACGTTGCCACTTGCAAAGAACAACTGGGGGAGGGGAGGGGGTAGTTGGTGGACAGGTAGAACTGAAAAAAGTTAAAAGAAAGAGGTAAAATACTAATGAATGGTATTGTCGGGTGGGAGGGGGGGGAAGAAACAACCGAAGAGAGGACCTTTTGGACTCTACGGGAGCTAGTCAATTTGTAACGTCACGCACCAAACGGGGTGGAAGGCCAAAAATAATCTAGCTGTCAGACTAATTTGCAACCAATTCGCAACCCCCATCTCCCTGGGTAATGGGGGGGGGGAGTGTAAAATAGAAATAAACGTCTTTATTGTTTCTGTTAAAAAGGGGAGAAAATACTTACGTGAAGCCCCGGCATACACTACGGAAATTGTGTATGTAGTAATATCGTGTGTTAAAATTTTAACGAGATTACACAATAATAATCGTTTGGCTTCGCAGCGCTTGCACTATGTAAACAACGCAACCAGGATAGGAGTTATATGATGACGAATTAACAACTTTATTAGGAGACCAAATCATAAAAGAACATAATGCAATGCAGTCGCTGAAATAACCAAGCATTTTATGGCTAAAACACCGGCTAGTTACGTACTCAAAATTCTGTTGGTGGTGGTCGTCTGTTGGACTGGTACCGAAGCGGTGTTTGCTGTATAACAACTGCCGACAAACCAGTAGGCCTACAGCTTGAACTGACTTGTCCTCGTAAATAATAAACAACATAACATCGAAAAATAGCTGGTGCAGACGTTGAGACCAAAGAAGAACAATTGAGACGATTCACGCTATTATCAGCCGCCGGGGTCGTGCATAGAAGCCGTACTTACTCGTTATCATAGTTACCATTTTGAGCTAGCGCTGGCCGTCCGGCGTCGAGTGCTCATTTTCAGTTATATTGTAGATTGGAATTCGGTAGCTTAATACACACGAACACACTTTTTACGTTCGGAGCGGTCTGACTTACGTTTTATAATTAGTATTCATTAGTTTGTTAGTCCCGAGTTGCGTCGATTCATTAGATCGAAAACGGCGGCCATGTTGAATCCACAGATCACAGAAATACGTGACGTCGGTGGGGCGCCTATGCATAGAGTGTGACGTCACAAGAGCTTTTTCCCGCAATATGCAAAAAGTGTCGGAATAGGCCGGTGTGATCCTACCTAGGGATAGACCGATATAAAAATCGGTATCGGTATTTACAGATATTATCGGTATTTTTTGTGTATCGGTATCGGATCTGTATCGGTGTTTATTTACCGATATTTTAGCCGATACGACCAACTTCCGTGCACGCTGGCTACTCCACCTAGCTTGTGAGAAACCTTTCCTGTATAACATCACTTGTATCCCATGACATCAACTGCACAGCAGCTTAGTGAATTCAACGTGTGCATTGCCAGAATCAGGCCTATCTGCAGTGTACTCTGGGTTATTTTTTTTACAGTCGAAGATACATTTACGGATCTGCCACCACTGAGAAAAAAAAATTAGAAATTTAATTTTCTTGCACACCAGTTTCATAATGATGAAGTGTGCGTTTGACTTTCTGACCCATTGACTTTTTTTTTTTTAAATCGGTATCGGTATATCTGTATCGGTGTATCGGATCTGTATCGGATCGGCGTGTGAGGGGAAAATCGGTATCGGATCGGATCGGTATTTTTCTGTATCGGTCGATCCCTAATCCTACCGACAATTAAATCAAAATGTTATGAAAAACTTGACCATTGCTATGGATTGTAGAGGTTTTTCATTTAACCTTTGATCTAATTGTCGGTGGGATTAGCTTGGTAGTTGTTCGTTGTGGGTGAGTTTACACGCGAAAAGACTTTTCAGGTAGGGTTGGTGCACAATGTAGCAACTAGGCGGCAGCCATTTTTGTTCTGACAGCACTATTTTGATAAGTACAAAACATTACTTGGATGCTCAGAGTGAAAAAAAAATATTACTTACGTCATATGGAAGAAACCACTTCCCTGATCGCACAAAATAAATTTGCATTGCTAACGAATTGAAACGAGTTGCTCCAACAACTACCAGTGCCGGGTTTTGTACAGGAGAGCTGTAGACTTCAGTCCAGGGCAGGTTTTGCGCCCAGGCAAATGAATATGTCAAGAGCTTCTTTGCAGGGTTGTTTTCCAATTCCTTTAACAAGCCAACGCCAAGGGATTGTATATACTCAGCCAGCTACAATAAAAGGAAAATCCATTTACAGGACAAACAATTGTGTTCTCTTTGCAAAATTCTGCCAAGTTTTTATTCCCATCCCCAACTGTGTTTCTGTTTTCCTGACAGTGACATAAGCATTTAGCACACTGCTGCAGCTGTAGTGCATCACCTGCAGCAGTGTGCAAAATGCCTACGTCACCCATGCATTACTACCGATGACGACCAAATGAAATAACACCCTGTGTAATTAGTACAACGAGTTATGAACCGTGAAAAAAATGGTGGTAGTAGTCGTAATCATTTAAATCGCTGAAAAAATAAAACTTGCTATCAAGGCTTTATTGGCAGTCGTAATTAATTTAATCTTATGGCTGTGTCTTAATTACCACGCCTGCATGCTTGCAGCTTCATGTTTCCAGTCAAATCCACCATAAATATAAAAACATGACAGTGTTTGCAGTAGATGATCAAATTTTTTGTCAGTGGTAAGCGGCCATCATGTTTCTCTAGCCAAGCTAGCACCATTTTGCACACCCTGCCCTCTCTTCTTTGCACACCTTGCCCTTTCTGTGATGCCCAGATTTAATATGCACACGATGCCTTACAACTACTCACACCTTGCCCTTCGATATCTCCCTACGCCACTGCTTAATAATTACCACTGATTGGATCACTGATGGAGGCTCCGAAGCATTACAGTTGAAGGAGTGTATCAGAATCCGATGAAACAATGGCTCGGTAAGAATGAGTTTGCAGATCACCTCATTAGACATCCTGTTCCAGTCAAGACGGTGGGCAAAAATTCGTAAATGAGCTTTTTTCAATGGATTCGTTTTAAGCCAGTGAACAACAGCCTCGCACAGGGGGTCGAGCGGAAGATCTTTTTCAAGCACTTCTATCAGCGTAGTAATCTGCTTCCAAGTGAAGGCCTTAAAAATCCCTTTTGACATCATATCATAGATATGGTCATAAGTAAATCGAGTTATGTACTGCACGGCTTTAATATTTTCATACTGCTGCGCCAAATCCAAAAGGTGTGGCACAGTGATGTGCGACTTTGGCCACCCCAGGAGGAAACAAAATAGTTTTGTTTCTATTTCTGTCATCTGCAAAATATGAAGGAACAATCAGAATCAGAAGTAGGCTTCATAAGAACTTAAATCGGGTAACACCAGACGTGCATTAAGAAAAGTAAGTGTGAAGAACTAGAACATATACAATGTAATAGCACTGGAGAGCAACAGGAGAGCATCAGGAGAGCAACTTGTCACATCAATTTGTAGCCAGGGCCATTGGGAAGGCTGAAATTTGGATGGGTATAAACCAGATTTGCCAGCTTATTAAATTTGCTGACTCGTTTAACCGAGCGACTCTTTGCACATGCCTACTGCGTGTGCACTGTACTTCCCTTAGTTGCCTGTCATTATTCTTATACAGCGAAAGTTGTACACAAATAACCAAGAAAGAAACATAGCTTCAGTGTTGTACTAAAAATAATATACCATCTGATTGAGGTATGGTTCTTTTGTAGAACTGTAAAAGCACACGATTCCAATAAGATCTAGTGATTGGCAAACGTGATTTTTTTAACGATAATTTTTTTATTATAGGGGAACACGAACGTGGATTTCCCACGACCTCCTAAAGGCATAAGAGGAACAGTGGAACCAGAGGTGCACCTCGAGCACTACCTCCCCCTTATCTAAAGGCCAGTGGAGATGGATCATAGATGCCTACTCTGACTCGGTATGCACTCAATAACAAATAACAATGTCACAAAGATTGATTGGTCCTGGATGTCTTCTTTTATTTATTGCCATGAGGGAATAACTTACTTACTCTGCTTGGTCTCTTTCTCTCTTGCCATCTTTGCTCAATTCTTAGAACACAGAAACGACCATGTGGAAGGATGCAGAACTAAGGAGAAAGACGTTCAATATTCCACAACCGTACCCAGTGTTGGGTTCGCTGGATTTGCCCGGATTGCAACCCTGATTGATTTGGAATGATGAACTAAGGCGAGTTTTGTGGTTTGAAACAATTTTTTATGATGAGCAGAATGAGCGACATGGCTTGACTGTCCGTGTTCAGCTTGTTGACCGCTTGCAAGTTCGAAAATGAGGCTGGTGAGGTAGGCAGGTGTCAGGAGTCTATGGAGGACATTGAGGGCCATTCTGACACCGGTTCAGCCAGTATCACAGTTAATAAGTCCTCACGGAAAAGACAAAAAACTCACCCATGTAATGCTGGATGTTAATGCGATTACGCATTTAAACTTTCCGACGAACGTGTCTTGCGAAAGTAAAGTCATTCAGCTGCAAAGGAACAGAACGGCTTTCCACATTCCTTTCACTTTTTCCACAAGCCTAACAAAAAAAATGGTGACTAGTCCTAATTCACACACATAAGGAAAACCATGTTTTCCCCTTTGAATGTTGTGCAAGAAGAAAAAACGCGAAGGGGGAAAGAAAAGAAAGAGAGTTAAAGCAAAGAAAGAAAGAGTTCTATAATAGACAGTGGGTTGACAAAACAATAAAATTAACTGCAACAATACAATCGAGAGACGTACATTGTTATCGAGACATTTCAGTATACATTACGGCTAACAGCTGTGAACAATGCTGACAAAAAAGAACGACAGGCATGTGAAGTCAGCAGTATTGTTAACAACAACACGTGATATGTCTAGATTTTAGCAATACCCTAGCCCCCTATCAACCCTTCATTAGGCCTAGGTTGATTAATTAGGTCTTTAGGGAAAAATAGTCTAGCTATTAACAGTACTCTATCGCCCTGACCAAACCCTTATTAGGCCAAGGTTGATTAATTTGATCTATACAGAAAACCAGTCTAAATTTTACCAATACTCTATCCCCTATCCAATCCTTCATTAAGCCAAGGTTGATTAATTTATCTGTAGGGAAAAATAGTCTAGATATTAACAATAATTTTTTCCCCTATTCAACCCTTCATTAGGTCTATGGTGATTAATTGGGTCAATTGTCTTAGATATTAACAATACTATCCCCCTACCCAACCCTTCACTAGGGCAGCCCCCGTACATGGCCGGTGTTACAGACCATTGTTGTGATTTACTGTTTGCCTGAAAATATTGTGAAAAAAACAAACAAGCAAAATTTCCATTCTTATGTACTAGTTGTGCCCGTGCGCATTCTGCGCACCATTCTGCATTCTGCGCACCCCCCTACCCACCACCCGCACATCCCTGCTCCCCCTTCCCCGTCGCACCCCATTGCATCCCGTTCCTGCACTCCCCATAGTGTGGGTTCTGAATATCTCTCCGCCTCCCTCTGGCACCTCAGGTGTTTGGTCTTTAGTTTTAAATTTATCAATCCGAAGACGGAACATGTGAATGGCTCCCACATATGGCCTCCCCCCCCTCACAATTACTTTAACCCCCAATCCCCACACTCCTGTCCCTCCTGGATTCACATACGTGTCCCCCATACACGCTTGCCCGCCTCCCCTTCCCCAAAAACGTCGCCCCGTGATATTCTCCCTTTGATGCATCTCCGGAAAAGTCGCTGGCGTGTTTGACCGAAGGCTAAAAAAAACCCTATCACTGAGAAATCCAGCATTCAGTAAGCAAGTAATCCCATGTTTAAGTTAATCCTTTGAAACAATTCACTTTGGTAGCGCGGACTGCCCGCCACACACACTTGCCCTGGCACCCTCTCCCGCACCCCCCGAAAACGCCACCCCATGACATTTACCCTTTGGTGCAGCCACGAAAAAGTCGCATGCGTATGTTTGACTGAAGGCTAAAAAAAGTCCCGAGAAATCCAGCATTCAGTAAGCAAGTAACCCTATGTTTAGGTTAATCCTTTGACACAATTCACCTCGGTACCGTGCATGGTGACATTGTTGCAAGCAACAATTGTTGCCGCCCACTTAAAAACAATTCAACTCTTTTCTGGAAGTGAACGTTTAGGAAATAAATGCGTCTTTCCATCGTATCAGGCTGCCAATTTCGAGGCCCATTGGGGGCCTCGAAATTAAGAACCAATCGTCGTTTGGTTTAAAGTTGTCTGGTTTAGTAGACACGGGTTGTTGTTTTTTTTTAGCTCAAACGCTGACAATGGCACAGTCCACGCGACTACAACTTTGTTGGCCGCTTTGGTACCACAACAATACCAAAAAACGAACCCAAAAACGGTGCGGCAGGTCTGGTAAGTGGCGCCATCTCTTCGAAGACCTTTGGAAAAAGTGTTATAACCCGAACTTGTAGTCCAAGGCCGTTAATAGACGGCGACATGGTAGGTTTGGTAAGTGGCGCCATCTGTTCGAAGACGCTGGAAAAGTGTCCCAACCCGAATTTGAAGGCGAATCCCGTCAACAGATGGCACTACAGAGTAGGTATTTGATTATACGACGGAATGGCGTGGCCGGTGACTTGGCCGCCTGCTCCGTATTATATGTGTAGATTCCCATTGTTGAATGTGCCCGGAAATTTTCAGGAATTGCAGAGCATTGTTGTGATTCCCCGTTTGCATGAAAATACCGTGATGTTACTACATCTGCCCATTATTGTTCCATTAAGTTCCTTAAAACGCAGTTATGATCTAACGTTGGAACAAATCTTGTCATCAATACTGTGCATCTTTGTTGAAAAGACAGTTCAAATCATTACTTATACAGACACTTCAGCTTGAAAAGCACGCATACAAACAAAAGAATTAAGAAAATCGAGATTCTTACTGCGGACATACAAACAAACAAAAGAATATTATCGAGATTCCCACTGCAGACACACACATACAAACAAACCATGATGTTAGTTATATAAATCAGACCCGGGTTGATTAATTAGGTCTTTAGGGAAAAATAGTCTAGACATAAACAACATTCTAGCCCCTTCACTAGGCCTATAGGGAAAACAGTAGATATTCACAACACTATCCCCTATCCAACCCTTCATTAGACCTAGGCTGATTAATTAAGCCTATAAAAAATAGTCTAGGCTGATTAATTAGGTCTATAGGGAAAATAGCGTAGATATTAACAATACTCTATCCCCTATCCAACCCTTCATTATGCCTAGGTTGATTAATTCGGTCTATATGGAAAGTAGTCTAGCTATTCACAATACTCTATCCCATATCCAACCCTTCATTATAGTTTGTTCCACATTAAGTTTTCAGAAAGCTGACTGGATGACGTCTCGTTTCCTTGCACTAAGAGTGCAAAAACATGTGGGTATCACACTCGTAGACTCAACAAAGTTACTGTTAGAGTTTACGAATGGGATGTTTACAGATTTTTTTGCGCTCGTACTGGAAGAAAACTTACAGTCAGTTTTCTGAAAACAATGTGGAACAAAGTATAGGCCTAGGTTGATTAATTCGGTCTAGAGGGAAAGTCATCTAGCTATTAACAATACTCTATCCCCTACCCAACCCTTCATTAAGCCAAGGTTGATTAATTTGGTGTACAGGTAAAGTAGTCTAGCTATCAACAATACTCTATCCCCTATCCAACCCTTCATTAGGCCTTGGTAGATTAATTAGGTCGAAAAATTAGTCTAGATATTAACAATATTCAATCCATTATCCATTAACCCTTCATTAGCTCTAGGTAATTGATTAGGACTATAGTGGAAAATAGAATAATGGAACCAGTATTCTATTATGGGGCGCCAAGTGTAAAGTTGAAAACTACTACATTTTTTGTCGCATTTACGGAACATTTGCTGTGATTTACAAATATTTGAACTATTGTTTTCCTAATATATAAATCGGACTCCATCAACCAAACATTTAAATATTTTCATAATAATATATAAAACGGCGAATCAGAGCAACACATTTATAAATTTTCCGATACCAGTTACTAATTATTTGTAAATAGTGACTCCGATTTACAAATAATTTGGCACACTCGTCTTTCGTTTATAAATAATACGCGTTAACGCATACGATTTATATATGAGCTGGTGCTGCGATATGTACATATATATCAGAGTTTTATTTGTAAATCTCTTTTTTGATATATATATAATTCCTAATTTATATATCTTCCAGTGTTGCAGACTGATATATATATATATATCATCTGTTGCGCGCGCGCTGATATATATATATCAGCGGACTTTGCACGCCGATATATAAATGGACGGACTATTGACAATATCTCTATGAAGATTCGGAGGGAGGGTTGGCGGAACAGCGGATACGGTATGGCCTGCTGAACGCAAGGTGCATCAAGTAACCTGGCGTACGGTTTTTGAACGGGTTTAATAATTCGAAGCTTCGGTTAAACCAACTGCTCTCTACGAAATGAACAGGACCAGAAAAATTAGAAGCAACGTTAGTCTTGAAGTACTGTTAAACCAGAGATACTATACTTACAGAGATATGACACGGCCAATCGCTAACAATGCTAGCTTGCGTCACGCCTGGAACTGGCCGCAATTCCTGCTTACTACTACCGCCATCTAGTGATATTACTGGGCTGCACAAACGACAACGTACAAACAAGCACAGAAGAAAGCTCTGTCTTAGAAGCTGTGTATTCAAATTATAAATTAGCCAAATTAAAAAAAAATAGTGAAATATTTTGTATTCAATTACAAAGGTATCGGTCAACAAATGAGCCAGACTCCTACTTTAATTTTCTCTCTGCCAAACATAAGATTATTTAACAGCTAAAATCATTGGAGGTTTGCTCTTTATTTTAGAATTTTGTTGTTGCATATTTTTATTTTTCGCAGGCATACATCTGGTAAGTATGTGGCACTGTATATATAAACAAAGCTTTGTTTTTTTAGGAGGGGTAGGTTGTTTCGTTCTGTACTTATCAAGGTGAGAGGGTTTTTTCATATCAATATTTATTTTTGTTTACATATTTTATTTTATGAAGCAATATATAATATTTTTCTTTTCAATGGCAGTTCCGCAAATACGCACCTCTCGATGCATCGCTGATTGTAAACTTTTTTAACCATCATTTCACCGTCACTTTCTCCATTCGGCAAATTAGCGAACATTCAGCAAATAAAAATTATCCTAGTGTTGAATCATGCATTTGTTGTTCTTTGGGCTAACGTGGCTTTAAATAAAATAAAAAAATAAAATATTTTAAAGGTAGGGAAGAGTCAACGTTTTTTTTTGTAAAGTACCAAACTATTGTTATTTTATAATAATCCACAAAGTGTACAAAACACAGCTGCATTGCTGTGAATTTCGTGAGCCAAAAGTAACTTAAATAACTCTATTACTATTACACCGGAAATGAAAAAAAATTCTGTGACCGTTACTGCGATTGATGTTAAATGAACATTTTTTTGCGGGGGGGGGGGGGGCAACCCCAAAAAAAAAAGCATGGGAGAAAGATAAGGCGAAAAATAAGCAAAGTAAAAAAAGCCTGCGAAAATAAAAGCCTGAGAAAAAAAATCGGCTGGCAGAAATTGAGCGTTTTACTAAAAATCTGAATATACTTTTCGGCGCCCCCACACGTTATTCGTAGAATTGTTGGATTACCGAATTTTCCTTTAATGATCAAGATTTGCTTTGCTCCATCTTTTTGAAAGTAGTTCCCCAGTAAAAATCGTCGTCCAGCAACAACAAAGTGACAAAAGAATTTTATTTTATATTTTTTTTTATTGTTTTCACGATACACTTATTTCCTAAAGTTTTCCTGTGCTGCGTTGAATTTACAGGCACTGACACTCAGACTGCAACCTATTTAAAACGCCTGTTTAAGAGCTTACTACCAAAGTTTGAATGTGGCAAACATTAGGCTGAAATAATTACGAACTTTCGCAGAATACGTTAGCAAATCATGTTTCATAGTCGGAGATATTTATTTTATTCATTGATTTATTTTATCTTTTCTCTTCCCTCCCCTCCCACCCCCCATTAGTAGGGCTTCGCTACGCACCAGGATGCGGATAGAATGTACAGAACAGAGCAGCACAGATTCTTTTCAAATGAAGCGTATGCCCCCTAATCTGCTTCTCTCTCCCCACAAGCAACAAGTGGGTACAGTCCAACCGCGTATTTGCCTGGCATTTCATATTGAGTGGATTATCGCCTAGCTAAACGAACTTTTACGAGTCTTTGTTGGGTTTGGTCATAGTAGCGTACGTTCTTGAATACTTTAATTTAATAAATCACGTAGAGATTGAGTTTTGGTTTGCGATGTTATGGTCAGATCGCAGGTGGACCAATTATCGCCGCGAAAACAGGCTTCCCTCGCTAGTGTGTTACGATGACGTCTTGTCTCCAGGCATGCACCTCGCACAAGGCGTGCAGGCTGATCGCGGCCCGTGGCCGTATCATATCTCTCTAAGTATACTATCTCTGGTTTAACTGTCTTCAAGACTAACATATGGCTTCTAATTTTACTGGTCCCGTTCATTTCGTAGAGAACAGTTGGTTTAACGGAAGCTTCGAATTATTAAACCCGTTCAAGAACCGTACGCCGGGTTACTTGGTGCACCTTGCGTTCAGCAGGCCATACCGTATCCGCTGTTCCGCCGACCCTCCCTCCGAATCTTAGCATAGAGATATTGTCAATAGTCGGTCCATTTATATATGCGTGCAAAGTCCAGTGATATATATATATATATCAGCCTGCAATGCTGGAAGATATACAAATAAGGACGAATAATATGCATATCAAAAAAAAGATTTACAAATAAAACTGCGATATATATATATCGCAGCACCAGCTCATATATAAATCGGACGCGTTAATGCGTATTATTTATAAATGAAAGACGAGTGTGCAAGTTTTTTGTAAATTGGAGTTACTATTTACAAATAATTAGTAACTGATATCGGCAGATTTATAATGTGTTGCTTTGATCCGCTGTTTTATATATTATTGTAAAAATATATAAATGTTTGGTTGATGGAGTCCGATTTATATATTAGGGAAACAACAGTTCAAATATTTGTAATATAATGGGGTCTGGGCCATTATTCCCAACAAAACAAACAACTCACCGGATAGCTCTTGTACACCGGGTTTATTCATCCCGACGACAAACGGACTTACAAACAATTCAACAATATAACGATCTGGGGACATCAGGGCGACTCGCTTTGTCGCGACCTGCCACAAGCACGTGTCCTCACCAGACTGCCTGGCGCCAAAACCAATGTGCGCGCACAAGACAAGGTGCAGAGGTGTGCGCACGAGAATCCGCAAGGGTGGCGGGGAAGCGGGACACCTTACATGCTCCCCCCAACACAAAATTGGCCTCCGAATATGTGGACAAATTGATAAGTGCAAAACTAACTGCAATCAAATTCAATGTCTCAAACAATGGATTTACATCAATTTAAATTCAGTCCGACACACAACACTAGCCTATAGCCTACAGCCTAATACTACCATGTTTTACCGTGCAGCAGTACACCAACACGCAATAAACCAGCAATATGGCGACACAAGTTTAAGTGCTGTACAACACCTATCATAGCCTCTACCCCAAGACTTCTAGTTTTTTTTTGTTTTTTTTTTAGACAACCGAATTACTTGAATAGAACCAAAAACTACGCAACCCATCCTCCAAAACTAGCAAATCAACCTGCAATTTCCTTCAACAGAGTTAAACAACTATACCACCCCACAAGTCTGCTACCTGCAGCATACTCATAATTTTTGACGCCGGCAAAACTCATGCGACACGTTTTTAACGCTTGCCCTGGTGACACTGTCACTGCAGTCCTAACACATATTACAAAAAGTCGACGTACAAAAGTATGCCCGCAGCCAAGGCAAAGGACCAGGTTACCATCCCTATGCAACCCAAAGCATAATGCGCCATCCCTATTGCACCTGCATTAAGCTCTTGCGACAACGTAGCGAGGGAGAAAAAGGCAGTAAATAAACTTATCCTAAAGAACAACACATACTAGGTATGACAAATCAAACTTGGGTAATCTACACCGACTCAAGAACAAATTATACTCCCAGAAAGTTACTAGGGTTCCCTCCACAGGTCCGTAAATGGCCAATCGACCTGTGCCAGAGACTCAAACACGAGGATAGGTTTGACAACCTCGGCAAAATAGTTCAGTCTGTAACGAACAGGTTTACAAATAACCTTGACAGGGCGTTGCCCCCTAGGAGGGACTACTTTCCTAGTAGAATGAAATATCGTGGGGCGTTTTAAGGTACGCTTCGGGCGAGTAGGGGCAGGAGAGCACTCTCCCTCGCTGTCCTGTACAGATTCATAGTCGGCAGCCTCGTCGTCAGAAGAAAAAACGGAACGAAGTACTGGGGACTGTTGTTTAACAACGGACAGTTTGTCATTCACAACATTCTCCTCACCACTAATAACGGACAGTTTGTTACCAGAAGCACCAGCAGTTCGCCCACAGGCGGACAAATCACCATGTGAACTAGTCGCACTCACATCACTCACAACAGACAGTTTGTTGTCAGATGTCACTTCAGTGATGGATAGTTTATCACTTCGTTTGGGGACATAATTCATTGGAGGAACGGGGAAAATTGGTGGATTCTCACGAGTCATATCAGGGCACCAATTCGAGTCCAGCGTTGTTATGGCAAACAGATGAGCGTCTCTTTCATCCTTCTGGTGTAACACATGGCGAAAGCCGTAGAGGAACTGTGTCATCCGCTCAACGACTCTGTATGGGCCGACGATATCTGGAATCAGTCCATACTTCTTCAACGCGTCGAAGTCTCGCGACGGCGACTGACGTAGTTTCACAAGAGATGCAAGACTGTAGCTCGTTAGCCCTGGGATGTCAGGAGTACGTTGCACAGTGTACTTCACTCCTCCCTGTGGATTATCTGCAGGATCCGAAGAAGAAACGTCCACAACTCTTCTGTCACACCAACCTTCAGGTATCTCGATGTCACCGCGTGCTACGGTTGTCATGTAGCACTCCTGCTCATAACGACGGATTCGCTCAATCTCTGGCGTTGACATGACGGGAGCGATTTCGGGGCTCGCACTAACGGGAGAGGTGTTTTTGGGAGCGACTTTCGGGCTCGCTCTAACGAGACAGGTGTCTATGAGAGCGACTTCGGGGCTCGATCTCATGAGTGCTGGAGCTTCACTTCCGACGGGTACAGTCTCCTGGTCAGAATCTTCACCACCTGACTCCAGTTCGTAGTACTCCATAGACATGGGATCATAATAGTGTTCAATATCTACAACATTGACAGTCCGAACATCCTGAAGATCATCAATGGCCTGTACCACATAGTTTAACTTGTGTTTCTTCCTTTGGATGTGGTACGGGGCCAAAAATAAAGGAGCAAGCTTCTTCGTCACATCCTTGTCAGCCGACGACTGGATGTGCGCCTTGATCTTCACCAAGTCACCAGGCTCGAACTCTGCGATTCCCATCATAATACTTCTTCGCAGTTCTCGCCGCTTCAGCAAGATGAGCAAGAGCGATGTCTCTCGCCTGCTGAAGAAAACGCTCTTGGTTCCCGACGTGCTCTTCCTGAGACTGTACCGCAGGATGCGCTGGTAAGCAGACGAGCTTGGCTTGGTTCCACGGATCGGATCCAAACATCAGGTAGAACGGAGTGTTCCCAGTGCTGGCGTGCGGTGTCTTTGGAAGCAGTGGACCCCAGGAACTGTGCTTGTCATGAACGAAGGCACGGAGACAGCTCTTCAACGTACGATTCACGCGTTCCATAGCATTACTTTGCGGGTGGTATGCACAAATCTTCCGGAGCTCAATGCCACTTTTCTCTGCCAGCACTGTCAATAAGCTCGAGACAAAGGCAGGACCATTGTCGGAAATCAAAACCTGCGGTGGCCCTCTCCACTGGATGACATGCTTGAAGAGCTGAGTCGCCACTGCTCTTGCCGTGCAGAACCTCGTAGGAATAAACCACGCCTTCTTGGTAAAATAGTCCACAATCGAGAGCACGTACTTGTTCCCTTGAGTCGTCAATTCCAACATGACTAAGCGGAGCCGTTGGTATCACAGGAACCATAGCACCTTTCTTGCGCTGCTGTGAAGGCTTAAGGAAGGTTAAGGAAAGGCTTGGCGACCTGACAAGCATGACACGAGCGTACGTACTTCTTAGTGTCTCGAAACAGTCCAGGACAGTAGGCTATAGCACCCAGTCTACACAACGTCTTGTGAACTCCCAGGTGACCAAACTCAGGTAGGTCATGCTGATCATGCAACATGGTATGACGTAGCGAAGCAGGAACGTAGACACGTAGTTGGTCAGCCACTCTTCCATGGTCCGACGCAGTTTTGTCAACATAGTACACCAACTCCTCATATACGACAAAGTTCTTGACGATGTAGGCTACTTGCCAGGCAGACTTGTTTGGCAGACCTTTGCCCGACTTCGGCGACGACAGCAGCTTGTAGATCCTGGCGATAGCTGGATCTTCACGTTGAGCCTGACGTAACTGCTCCTTGCTGCGAAGAGGAACCCGAGGTTGTATCCTAATCTGGAAAAGCGGCAACGGTGCTCTGGACAATGCATCCGCGACGACATTCGCTGTTCCGGGGCGGTGGACAACATCATAGTCAAACATCTGCAACTTCAAGACCCAACGTGCAGTCTTGCCGGTGTTCTTCACATTTGTCAAAGCCCACTTCAACGCCTGACAGTCCGTGATGAGCGTGAACCTCGTGCCCTCAAGGTAATGCCTCCAGCGCTCCACAGCTGACACTATAGCAAGCACCTCCTTCTCAAACGTGCAGAACCTTGACTCTCGCTCGCTGAGTGCACGGCTGAAGAACTCCACAATCCTGGTCTTGCCATCTTTCACCTGCGACAAAATTGCTCCGATGCCGATATCCGACGCATCCGATTCAATCTCGAAAGGCAAGGAATAGTCCAGGAGCTGCAAACACTCTGACTCTAAAATCCTGGCTTTCACCCTGATGAAGGCTTTCTCACACTCCTCGGACCAGATGAACTTGACATCCTTGTGCAGGAGATTCGTCAACGGCTTCACAAGAACAGCAGAGTCCTTCACGAACTTCCTGAAATAATTGGCAAAACCCAAATATTTCTGCAGCGCCTTCGGCGTCATAGGGCGAGGATACTGCTCCACCGCTGCAGTGTGCTGACCCTGAAGATGCATACCCTTAGCACTGATGGTCACTCCCAGAACCTTCATGACAGGCAGGCAAAAGTTGCATTTGGACCTCTTTAAAGCGAAGCCATGTAGATGTAACCTGGCGAAGTTCTTCTCAATAGCCTTCAAATGATCTTGCCACATAGCTGTAGCGATGATGATATCATCAACATAGAGTACACACACAGTACCGATGAGATCACCAAAGGCCAACGTGAGGGTACGCTGAAATTCCGCGCTGGAATTCTTCAAGCCAAAAGGTAGCACTTTCCAACGAAAAAAGCCGCGATTGCAAATCAAACTTGTGCAATCCCATGACTCTTCACTAAGAGGTACGTGGTGGAAGCCACATTCACCGTCCAGAACAGAGACGTAATTCTTGGCAGCAAGAAACTCGATCATCTCCTCTGTCCTCGGCATCGGGTACGAGTCGGTCTTGATCTGACTATTCAACTCCCTGTAGTCAAGAATGGGACGAAAGGTGCCATCCTTCTTCCTCTTCATGAAGAATAAGGAACCCCATTCGCTTACCGAGGGCTCGATCTTGTCTTCCTGCAGCAGCTGATCTATCATGGCCGACATCTCTCATCTCATGGCAGGCGACTGACGATGATACTTCGCAACGAAAGGTTTCGGATCACCGTTGAACTTGATCTCATGCTGACGAAGCTTCGTGCGACCAGCTTTCCCTGGAAAAAAATCTGTATTCCTGCCCAAGAGAGAATCCAACTCCAAAAACTGCTCGGCCGTCATGGCGTTGAACGAAGCATCTTCCGTAGCCACCGACGATGGACCAATTCTCCACAAAGGAACTTTGTCGCTGTCCGCATCACCTTTGTTCCAGCCAATCAGCGGAAACGCACCAGAGTGGGAACCAGCAGCCTTGTCAAAGAAATAGGCGCGACGATTAGCAACATCGGGGATGAAACCCGATTTCTCCCAATAGTCCAGACCCAGAATGCAATTGTCAACCAAATCTTCGAATACGACAAAATCCACCAAAGTGTGTTTACCATTCACAAACACGGACAATTTGATCGTCCCCAGAGGTTGTTTCTCAACAGAACCATCAGCTAGCTCAAAAACTGCACTATCCTTAGGCCAAGGAATCAATTCAAATTGCGGAAACAAAAGCTGCAGCCAGCTGTGAGATATGCAACTGCGCTTAGCACCAGAATACGTACAGGCAGCGAAGAGAGAACCCTTTACAGAAATATCAAGGTACATCCAGCCTGGTTGACGAGGATTTATCAAACGCATGGGACTGACACCAGAGGGACAACTCTTAGCAAGGTGGCCTAACATGTGACAAGTATTACACTCAACAGTTTTAAGCCACTCACTACGAGGTAGCCTAAAATTCTTGCGAGAACCCCCCTGAACATTCTGCGAGGTGTTCGTGACTCCAGCAGTTCCACTCAAATCTGAAAGAGAAGCAACATTCCCACATGCTTGAACAGGATTGGCAACAAAACCAGCATTCGCAACATGTCCTTGGTAACCTGCAACACCACTACCTTGAACAGGATTCGTCAACATAGGTCTACTGTTTTGCACACTCGGATCACCCAACACAATCACATTACCCTGGCAGCCAATTGAGTTACCTGGAACAGCACTAGCAGCCTGCTGGTTTGACCGAGTGTTACCAGTACTGACACCAACCAAACCATTCGCATTCCCGTTACTCGCAAAACTCACTACACCAGAATTACCATTACCAGTAGGGTTACAACCTCACCTAGAATTGAGTGCGTTATTCGCCACACCAAGACTACTAGCATTAAACTGGCCTACACTACTGTAACGCTGGCTACCAACAGCTTGCGAATTCACATTTACATTAGGTGTACCACTCGCAACCATACCCTGCTGAAAAGAAGAAGCATGCACATTCATTGGCAAAACCGCACCTCCTGAAAAAGAATGCATGACGTTAGGACCAGGCACTGGTTTACAATTTTCTGTCCATGATGCACGACCGAGTCCGCCGATGACTTGGCATTGCGGTTGTTGTGTCGAGTGCATGATGGAAGGACGGGAAGCGTATAGTTAATA